>CAAKHF010001507.1:6251-27029 GCA_901007745.1 Hippocampus kuda | reverse complement strand
TTTTTTTTTTTTTTTTTTTCCCCCCCCCCCCCAAAAAAAAAAATCAGCCAGGACGCCTCGTATCTCATACAACTCCATTTTGACGTCACTTTTATTGTCACCCTGTAGCTCTCCTCAAAGCCAGGTGGTGCCAATCTGTCGCTTTGGCTTTGTGACGGTCGGATTTTTCTTCACACATGACATTTTAGCTCGGCCTTCGTAGCCCTCCTGTAAAATAATCCAAGTTTGTTGTCGCCAATTGGGAAGGAGATATGCTGGGACATTTTGCACCGTGAGGTGTGCAGGAATGCTGCCCCCTGCTGCTCACCGAGTTCCTCGTCCGTCGAGTCTCACTTCCGAGTCGGGTTTCCCGATTTTGCTTGAGCCAGACGAGAGGAATGATCAGGTTTCAGAGTAGAAAACTTTGGTCAATTGTGTTTATTTCAGTCTTTCGCTAAAACATCTTCGGAATATCACAACAGAAACATAACGGGGGCAAAAAAAAAAAAACATTTGAGTGGCACCCCAGCTTGACAAAAAAAAAAGTCACAGGAAAATATAGCCTCATATAAATGCTGAACACATTAGATTGTCGAATTGAGTGTGAAATTTGGAGGTTTTTGGTGCAAAACCCTATTTTACAGCAAAGCCCAACACCTGGAAATGTTAAAAGAAACAAAACACATGACATGTTTTTTTTTTTGTGTACCAAGAAGCCAAGATTTAATTCAAATCCTGTGAAACATTTCCCCCGATCATCAGACAATCTCAAAACAAATCCCCTTAATTCATCTTTATTATTAATTCTACAAATTGAATCCAAAAAAAGGTTTAAGTGATGTTCATATCATACACAGCTGTCGCAGGGAAAATGGCTTTGACCGTGCTCAGTAGTTTGCTTTTTGGTGAAATGCATGACCTTAAAACACCCACTGCCAAGTAATGTCTTATTTTTTTTTTTAATTTCTAAAGAAATATATATATTTATTATATATAAAATACTGTTTTCATTCATAAAAGCCTTACTTTGTACAATATCTGTTTGCGTGAGTGTAAGCAAAAAAAAAAAATGCTCGTTACCAATTGAAGACCTAATAGGCTAATAAAAGGTGTTTTACACAATATACACATTTTATTAATTACAAAAGAAAGAAGGCGGAGTTAGCAGGCGAGTTTGCAGCAGGGTTAGTACCACCACGTGTCCCGACGGACGTCGAAATGAAAAGGACAGAGGAAGAAGACAAAAAAGTGGTCAAAGTAAAAAGCCAGTCGGTCTCACAAAGGAAAGCTCCTAGTCAGTGCATCTCGCATCTTGGATGTCCCGAAGTCAAAGTGCCCGTTTGGTTACCACGGAGAGCTTCATCTGCACCCTCCTCGTCAAGAAAAAAAGAGAACAAGAAAAAAAAAAGAGCACATGTAGAAAAGGAAGAACACCTGGGTCACATTTAAAGTGACATTTCTTTAGAAAGTGGGAAAAGGGGGGTGAAAAATGAATGTTTGCTGTCACACATTCATCATGGCACCATTTCGTAGATTTTTTTTGTTCTGCTTTCGTTTTGAGGTACTTCTTAGGAAAAACAAAGCAAAAAAAAAAAAGATTTCTTTACGTCATTTTTTTTATATCTGAAGCTGTGTTGCACAGTAGCACCATTGTTATTGCTTGAAGACAATGCAAACCAATGGAATTCCACCAGTTTACGCCACGCCCACCGTCACCTTGAACCACATGTGACCCCCTGCGCCCTGCCCCTCTCTCTCTCTCTCTCTCTCTCTTTCTCTCTCTCTCTCTGTGGTCGTCCAATCAGCCCGACCTCGGATCCGGGTGGTGCGGTGGTCGCTGTGCGGCGTTACGTCCTCTTCATGCAGACCACGCAGCGGCTGACGCGTGTCCGCAGGTTGCCCGCCTTCAGCGTCTCTGACTGGGGTTTGCTGTGAGGACAGAGGTCAGGGTCAAGGTGAGTGCAGGGGTTCAAATTGAAACAAATGGCCTGTTTGTATGCGTTGCTGCTCGGTGCGTGTATGAAGCTTTAGAATTAACGTCATATCCGTTAGCCTGTTTGGAGTTTTGTATTATGTTAGAAGTAAGCTAAGGTTGGGTTGAACATTTGGGTGTTTAGGTATCATCCTGCCAGCTTTTCCCTAATGGGGGGGCTCATTGTTAACGCGACAGTCTTCCCATTTGGTTCTTGGTCTTCCTCGTTTTTGAGCCCATCTGCATTGTTTCAAAATGCAGTCTTTCAGTCCTCATCAAGTCAAGTACAAACCATCTCGTTCCTGCTTCGTGTACTTTTCTTTAGGTTACCATCACCTTCCCCGCTGACTTATTCATCGTGTCTTTTCCAGTCATGCCAGCCAGACCTGTCCATCTCAACATCTTCATTTCCGTCACATCAAGCTTGTTTTCAACTTTCTTGAGTGGCTTGATGTGACAGAAGCACACCAACCAGCTCAAGTGAAAGAAAAGACATATTGGATGGTCAGGAGTTTCCATGGTCTGAAAACCATAGTAAGGACTCGAGGGCAAGGAACAGAGGTGGAGGTGGCAGAGTTGGCGATGCTGAGATTCTAGTTGGATGTTACGAAGATGTACAGGATTCGGAATGAACTCGCCAGATGGATGGCACGGCACGGCACGGACTGGGAGGTTTTGGAAATGAAACTAGAGAGAGGCCAGATTGAGATGGTTTGCATGGCTACGCAGCTAGAAGGATGCTGAAAATGGAACCTTTAAAAATGCAAAGAGAAAGACCAAAGAAGTGATTCATGGATGCGTTGAAGATGAAGGGTGACGCTGCAGAGAAGTGGAAGAAGACGATTCGCCGAGGCAACCGTTGAATAGGGTTAAGTCCAAAGAGCAAGTTTTGTTTGGTGGTGGAAAATATGTGCCTGTACCTGAACATCTCGCCTTCGTCCACTGTGGCCAACCAGAAGCTGTAGGAGTTGCCGTAGTAGTTGCACGTCCCCCTGCCGTGGCACTCGATGAAGGGAGCGCTGCGGAACTCCTCCAGACAAGAGCCAGGGGAGGCCAAGGCCTGGCCGGAGCCCTCGGCGCCGGCGCTGGTGTGCTACAAGTGAGGAAGGAAGAACCGTCTTCACATGGCAGAAAATGTACGCTACTTCAAAAATTTTTGGGGGGTCAGTTTTCGGTTCAACCTGAAATTTCATCCGAAACTATCCCGAGGAGTGCGGTTTGTATGCACAAGTGTCCTACCATCATGAAGGAGTAACCGATCCAGAGAGCCTCCCAGTTGGCGGGACAGTTGGGAATCTGGATGGTTTGGCTGTGGACCGCGATCACCATGGCAGGAGCCTCACACACCGAGCATCTAGATTTGACACAAACACACAAACTGAGCATCGTACCCCTCACCTCAATCGTGTCGCTTCCATCCGCGTGCTACCGGCTGATAAACGGCTTGATGCTCTCGCCGGTGATGGGGGCCATGGACATGGGCATGGGTTCGGGCGTGGACAGCCAGTAGGAATAGTCGTTCCGGGAGGCGAAGTTGCACACGTTGTTGATGTTGCAGAACATGAAGGGCATGGTGCTGAAGCGGCGCAGGCAGCTGCCCGCCGTGCCTGGAGCACATCGCAGAAGCTGATCAGTTGATGCGGCGCAGGTTTGAAAAGATCTGCGGTCCCGATTCTTTACCGAGGTCTTGCCCGTGTGCTCTCTCGTTGCCCTGCACGTACAGCAGGGAGTAGCCATCGTATATGAGGTTGGTTCCGACCGGACAGAGGGGTACTTCCTGGATCTGGCTGTGTCGGGTGATGAGGAAGCCGTGGGCCGCCGAGCCCGAGCCCGGAAGACCAGGAGGACCTTGCGGACCGTCGGAACCGGGAGGACCCGGATAGCCACGCTGACCTGGGATCAGATGACATGATTAGCGACTGGAACAGAGTTAACTCGTCATTGAGACGTTTGCATGAAGCTTTTGTGAAACACACGGCTAGCTTTCCAGATTTTTACAAATTCAGCGACAATGAAGTCTTACAGCTCTCGTCAACTCACCAGGCTGACCAGCAGGCCCGTTGTCTCCCTTCCTTCCAGAGGGGCCACTGAATCCAGGGGGACCCTCTGGACCAGGATCCCCCGAGTCACCCGGCAGACCTGGAAAATAGAGATAAATACACTTCCGTTGCTTCTTCATTTAGAAGACGCGGAAAAATCAAATGTCATTTACAAAACGGACCTGGGGACCCTTCACGTCCGGGGGAGCCTGGCAGTCCCCCTGCACCCGGCTGGCCCAGAGGCCCGGGGGGTCCACGCTCTCCCTTAACAACAATGGGGGGCTGAGGAAGACCGGGGTCACCAGGAAGCCCTTGAACAAAAATGTATGAAGAACGGTTGAAAGGGTGTCACCCAACTTGCGCACTCCAAACCTGAAGTGGGCAGCATACTGCCATAAATTTGAGGATTTAACCATTCATCATAAGAGACACTTAAATATATTCACCTGGCGGTCCGACATCTCCAGGGTCACCGGGAAGGCCGGAGGCACCGGAAAGTCCCGGGTCTCCTTTCGGTCCTGGGTGGTGAAGATACAAAGACTTATTCAGAACCGCTGGGTTTTGTTTTCAGGAGATCACCGCTTCTTCAACGGAACAGACAGTACCCGGGAATCCGGGAACGCCAGGCAGACCGATGTCACCCTTTGCGCCGGGAACACCAGGAGGGCCAGGCGCACCCTGGTGGGAGAGGTCCAAGATGGTTACGTCGTCAAGTCGTGCGTACTTATGGGATTGCTTTATTTCTTACTGAGAATCCTGGAACGCCAGGGTCTCCTTTCTGTCCGGGGAAGCCTGGCTGGCCAGCAGCACCGGGAATACCTTTCTCTCCCCTAATGCCACCACTTCCTGGGGGACCACGAGGGCCTTGTGGGCCAGGCACACCTTCATACAGAAAGGACCAGAGGTTAGATGTCGATAATACTAAGTACAATCGATGCTTTACGTTCCTCGAGGGTACAAACTGAAATAAAAGCTAAATCATCATTCCGGGTAGGTACACGGTCATCTCAAGCAGAATGCAGTGATATCATAAAAACAGTTGAGTACATTTGAGACATCCTTTCAAAGGCGATTCTCCCCAAATCATCAAAATCATCTAACCTGCAGGACCTAGGCTTCCCAGAATGCCCGGGAAAAGTGGTTGAGGGTTGAAGCAAAATAAAACAACAAAAAAAAAAAAAACACAAAATGACAAGAAATTTAGACAGAAAGCAAATATCACAACAGCAATACAGTCAAAGTACAAGCTAAATAGCGGCGTCATGATTCGTTTGTTGCCTGGTTCAAGTTCACCAAGATTTGATGACAGCCTCCAATTCCCCAAATCCATCTCGTGCAGCCTCCTTGAGGCAAAAATAGTGAAGCTGCTTTTGCATTATGTGTCAATTGTTTTATTTTCAGTTTTCAGTTTCATGCACTATCCCAAGTATCGTGAGTGAGTCAGGATTCATTTGGGATTTGGAGGCACTGACATACTTTCCTTTTAAATCTCAATACCAAAATGATCTAACTCATTGCATCGAACACAGATTTTCCCGGTGAGTTAGTCACACGGTGAGTGTTTTCCGTGCACAAATTACGAAATGCATCTCACAGTCTTGGTGTCGTGCGCTTTGATCCAGATGACATGCGATGTGTATCTGGTTAAAGACCTCTCAAGGTGGACTTGTGCCGTTTGCCCTCTACGAAGGGACCCAAATTGTCTTCAAAGGTGCTTACTTGTTCAAGATGCATGACTGTTACCATCGGTGTGCATTGAAAGTGAAAAAGGAGAGGCATTACATCACAATGATTAAAAAAAAAAAAAGCGCACTGATTGGCTAACTTCCTCTCCAGCAGAGCAGAGGGTGGAGTTCAAGCTCTAACAGTGACTGTGAGGAGGAACGTGCATAAAAGTCTGGACGCAGTCAATCTGACCTGATGGACCTGTGGTGGGCGGCACCGAGCGTCAGCACGAAGCAGCGACGAGGCCGAGCCATGGGAAATGGAGGTAAAATGTCACAGCAAAAAAAACAAAACACCCCAACAAAAGGGGATTTCGAGCTTCGCTCGGGTCAATTTACAGAAATCGTTCACGATCACCTGCAGGCAAATATACATGCATTGTTTGATGATGATTGGTGCAATACAAGAAAGTCAGGACTGCAGAGCCAGATGAAACCTCAACACTCGCCTCCTCAACGGCCAATTTGTGCGCTTGCTTCGATGGATTTAATCAAATCGGAAAACATCCAATTGAATTTGACCAGAGTTTTAGTGAGGTTGATGGTTGAGGTCTGGCTGGGCTTGATTCACACAAAAAAGGAAGCAACGGAAACAACATGAGAAGAAGTGGCTCAGAGAAGACAAACAGAACATTCCCCTCAATTTTCAGGTCACAAAATGCAATGACGAGGTCGGAAGACGTGTGGGGTATAGCCGGATGCAAGTGATGACAACCCGTTGATCATTTAACCCTTGTGCCTCGCAGGTACACTTCCTGTACACCTGCATGCGTTGTGTTGCAAAAACAAATGCATGCCACAGGTTTGAAACCCATGCATGGCATGCATTTGCTTTTGCAACACAACGCATGCAGGTGTACAGGAAGTGTACCTGCGAGGCACAAGGGTTAAGGTGGTGCTTGAAATGCCACACATTTCACAGCGGCAGAGGTGATCTTGACTGAACAGATTTAACGATGATGGTCAATTGTGAAAGTGGTTCAGTGTTTCATGCAAATCATAAAAAAAGAGCATTCCCATTTGAAGTGACATTGATGGTTGGCTTAAGGTTGCTGCCTGGTGGACTGGGAATTACATACAACTCATTGAAGGATCAATTCATAGAACTAATAGTGTATCAATAACAACCTTAACCCTTTCTGGGACAGCGGTTACTCCAGCGGTCAGTTTATCAGATTATCAGGTTACAGGTTACCATTATTTGTGCATGGAAGGGTTAAACCTCATGTTTACCAGAAGGTTTGCTAAGAATTTCATCTTTGTCTCCACATACTCAGATGGCCCTTAAACCCACTCCAGAAACCAGACAGCAATTCCTTGGTCGTACACGTGGTCCATCTACATGACTGACCTGATCTTCCTGGTGGTCCAGGGGGTCCTGCTAATCCTTTGGGACCCTGTAGAGCCAGACCTGCAGGTCCAGGAGGGCCGATGGGGCCTGGAGAACCCGGAACGCCAGGGAAGCCACCCTCACCTTTAGGACCAGGGAAACCGGGACTGCCGGATGGGCCGGCGGGACCGGGGTCTCCCTTGGCACCTTTTAATACAACGGAAGGGGCTATTTAGTTCATGTGCATCTGCACATGTGTGTCCGTGTTAAATGGCAACAAACCTGGGAGTCCTGGAAGTCCAGGGGCTCCTGGTTCACCATAGCCTGGGAGCCCTGCAATTAAAAAAAAAAAAAACAAGACATCAATATGACTTTATTTTGGCAGGCATAGAAGCTGTTTATTTATGTTGAATGTGATTTTTCACAATTTCTACCTGGCTCTCCTTTGACGCCAGCAGGCCCTGGGATCCCATCCCGACCAGGTTGACCCTTATCTCCTGGGAATCCCGGTCCTCCTGGTCGGCCAGGCTCTCCTGGTCGTCCAGGAGCTCCAGTCAGGCCTGGGCCACCGGGCCCACCGTCGAGACCCTTTGGACCAGGAATACCAGGGGTTCCTAACAAAATAGGTCAGAGAAGCACATTCCAATTATGTTTGGTTAAATTTGAATGATTTACAGATCAAAGGTGTTTAAACCTCGGTACCTTGAAATCCTGGTGGACCTTGATCCCCTTTGGCACCTGGTCCTCCAGGTAATCCTGGCAGGCCTGGTAAACCTGGAGTCCCTTTAGGCCCTGGGCTTCCAGGGAAACCGGACTGGCCTGGATCACCCTAGAAGAGATTTCAATTTATTTTCAACCAGGATTTCAGTTTGCGCTCTGGGGTCCTCTTGGTCCATTCTACCTTGATTCCAGGTGGTCCAGGTGGACCAACCCCAGCAGAACCCGGTTCCCCTTTGGCTCCTGAGAAACCAGGTCCTCCGGGCTGTCCTGGAGATCCAGGTCGACCTGGCTGGCCTGGCAAACCCTTCTGTCCTGACGGTCCTGTGGAAAACGTGGTCGTATTATGATATCAAGCGCTTGGTAGTGTTTCAGGATGTTAGGGTTGAAAAAGCGTTTCAGCTCAACCTGGAAATCCCATTTCTCCCATACTGCCTTTTAGCCCAGGAGCTCCAGGACCACCTGGCCCTCCTGGAATGCCAGGGTCTCCCTTTGGTCCTATGCACAACAGAAACTGAATGTTAGACATTTGTTCATGCAAATGTTTGCTTGGTTGCACCAGTTTGTGCCGAGTGGTGGAGCCATACCTGATGGTCCAGGAAGTCCTGGCCGTCCATCTGATCCCGGAAGCCCAGGGTCACCAGAGATACCAGGGATCCCCTTTTGGCCCGGAAAACCTGGTGCTCCTGTAGAATGATGAGAATGACAAATACTTTTAAAGCTCTGGTGCTGTGGTGAGGGTTCATAAGTCTACAAAAGTCTTGCCTGGTAGTCCTGGTTCTCCTTTATCACCCTTTGAAGACAAAGGTGGTGGGCTGTATCCAGGAGCTCCCGGTGGGCCAATACTACCCCGTTCTCCTTTGATTCCAGAAGAACCAGGAACACCATCTCTACCAGGGAATCCAGGTTCACCTGAAAAAAGGGTGATGATAAATAATAAATTAGTACACTACCCTGTGCACACAGCACTGCATGATTGAATCCTTTAAGGTGTAGTTTGATACCTTTCAAACCAGGAGCACCAGGGCCCCCAGGCCCACCGGGTCCTCCAGCTGGTCCAGGAGATCCAATGGGACCCATGTCTCCTTTGGCACCTAAATCCAAGAGGAATAATCAGAATGGAAATACAAAGTAGTAAATCATACATTAAACCAGACAAACCATCCATGGGCCACCAACACAAACTACAGTACAGAAAGTATGATTGTATAGCTGCTAACTTTTGAAATTTTTATTCTGGTTGTCACCCAACAGTTCAGCTACTGGAGTTGGGACTTCTACAAATGTGACCATCGATTTGGCTTGTGATATACAAATTATGATAGTCAGTCTTTACCTGGCAGCCCAGGAAGGCCATCCCGCCCAGGCCCTCCTGGGGGTCCTGGGGTTCCAACTGGTCCTGGGGAACCGGGGAAACCAGGACTTCCTCTATCTCCTGGCAAGCCGGGAATGTCTAAACCTGGGGGTCCAGGGTCTCCTTTTGCTCCATTCCCACCAGGGAATCCTGCAATAGTGATACAATTGGATTACAGTACATATCTTTTTCAGTGTGCACGGAGATTATTCTTCCTCAGGATGCTATAGGGTAGTCCTGTGTTCCTTACCAGGTGAGCCCATTGGACCCGGGAGTCCAGGGGCCCCTGGGGGTCCACGTGAGCCTGCCGTCGGAGGTCCTGGTGGACCACGAGCTCCAGGGATACCAGATGTTCCTGGTTCACCTGGAAAGACAAGACAGCAGAGGAACAATGAGGTTTGCATGTTTTTAAGAAGAATTAGATGGCAATGTTGAAATACCTTTCGATCCTGGTGCGCCATCAAATCCAGATCGCCCTGGAGAGCCAGGGCTTCCAGGGAAACCGGGATCTCCCTTCGGTCCAGTTACGCCTTTAGCTCCAGGTACACCTGGTAAACCTGGTGGACCTGGGAGGCCAAAGCCAGGTTCACCCTGTCACAGAGGAAAATACATCTCGGCAAATTGCACTTTTGCATTCATAATTTTTAATGACAGTAAAAAAAAAGAAAATCTGTCTACCTTTGCTCCAGGAAATCCAGGTTGGCCTGGAAGGCCATCTATTCCTGGTCTACCCAGTCCTCCCGGAGCTCCAGGTTGGCCAGGGACACCAGGAAATCCTTGAAAGCAAGACAAGATGGTGACTGTTAGATTGGATTTGTACCAAGAAGACCATAAAAGACAGAACAGGTTAAATTACATCTCCACCTTTAGTTCCAGGGGGTCCAGGGAGTCCAATACCGGGCAGTCCAGGATCACCCTTGGCTCCTGGTAATCCAGGGAAACCAGGCTGACCAGGCTGACCTGGGTTTCCTGAGTAAAGGAGCAGGAATAGTATATCATTAAGAATACATTGGCTATCATGTGTGGCTGCAACGAAGATCCATACCAGGTGCGCCAGGAAGACCCGGCTCACCATCCAGACCTCTGGGTCCCGGCTGGCCTTTTTCTGCCACCGTCAAGCCTGGCTCACCCTTCGCACCTGTAAGTGACAGATCGAATCAATTGCACGACTGAGAAAGGATTACAACTTAAATACGATTAAATCAATCAAAAACTTTTCTCACCGGGTATACCAGGAGATCCAGGCCTTCCCGAGACACCCTGAATACCCTTTTCTCCGGGGGATCCAGGGGGTCCAAAGCCGGGGGGTCCTGGAGGGCCCCGGTCTCCTGCGATCCCAGGGGGACCTGGATCACCAGGGCTACCTCGGTCTCCTCTCACCTGCAAAGATCCCTGTCAGAAGCACCAAAATTAATGTGGATGGCGGATGGATACAATTGTCCAAACCTCAGAACGACTGCACCATTGCAACCTACAGGAGCTCCTTTGGGCCCCGGAAGACCAGGCTGCCCATCGCGACCGGGCCGCCCATCTAGACCTGGAAGACCAGGTGGTCCAGGGAATCCAGTGTCGCCCTTCTCACCCCTCGCGCCGCCTCCAGAGATAGCTTCACCTGGCTCTCCCTTCTCTCCTGGGAATCCTGGAGGACCTTGAGAACCAGGCAGACCCTGTGGAACACAAAACAATGGTGAGTAAGACATATTTACATTACATTTAATAGTTGAGTTTTCCAGGGAATGAAACATTTATTTTTTAAAAAATTAAAAGAAAAAAAGTGAATCACAACAAGTAGCAATTTGCGAATATTCTGTGGAACACTGTATTAAGTATGTACAGTGCAATGTCCTGCTCTGTTTAAGAATGTGGAAAGAACTCACAGGTGGCCCACTTTGGCCAGGTGTTCCAGGAAATCCTCTTTCTCCTTTAATACCTTGGCCGCCAGGATTTCCTGAAGGGTTTCCCCATCGATGAGTATTTCTTTTTTAATTTTCAGGTCTTACATAGGCTGCAATTTTGCATCATCACTCATTGTGTTCGCAATAGTGTTACCTGGGAATCCCGGTTGTCCTGCAGGACCTGGAGGTCCCGGGATACCACTTCCGCCACTAAAGCAGTTGACACAGGTGTCACCCTTTTCACCTGAAATGATGAAAGATCACTCACTGACTGCTCACTTCTCCGACCATGAATAGAAAAGCAGCATGTTTCAAGCGCCAAACCTTTCTGGCCCGCCTCTCCTGGGTAACCTCTCTCTCCCGGTAGGCCGGCACGTCCAGGATTGCCAGGGATACAGTTTTGTCCACCGCTGGAAAACCCTGGAGGTCCAGGGGCCCCTGGTGGTCCTTGCAGCCCAGGTCCTCCAGGGCGGCCCGGAGGACCTGGAAGAGAGAGACCCGGACTGCCGGTGTCTCCCTTCTGACCTCTCTCTCCTGGGAAGCCTGGCTGTCCAGATGAACCACCTCCGCCACCACCTGGAATTCCTGGCGCTCCAGGAGGACCTGGTAAACCTGGCGAAGGTCAAAAAAGGCGACTTTGTTTATTAATAGTGAGAAAGCTAAGTGGCAGTCTCGCTCTGATTCCACAACACTTTGTTTTAATTAGCTGTGTGATCAAAATAGAAGTGAAAAATAATTCCAGTTTATGTTACTCTGTTTTTGGTTTTCTTTCTTGAACTAGAATAGTTCTTCAGCTGACCTGTTGGTCCTCTGTCTCCTTTGAAGCCAGGCGATCCAGGGAACCCGGGCTCGCCTTTCGGACCCACCTGTGCTCCTGTCTGCCCGCTAATAACCTGATGGGACAAAAACAATCAAGAGCCAAATCCGATAGGGGAGACCTGATACGGTAGTACAATTAAATGATCACGGCGTTTTACTTATTGCATGACAACAAGGTTAGTTAGAATACACACCACTCCTGGAGCACCTGGGAATCCACGTTCACCTTTCATACCCTTGAAAGGTAAAAAAATAAGGTACGTTTTATAGAAACACCCATTACATGACATTACAAGAAAATCATCTCAAACTCAAACTCCGGTCTTTGGTAGCCGCTATCCTGGATGTTTTGGGTGTCTCCTTCCTTCCACACACCTGATTCAAATGATCAGGATTGTTTTCAGGCTCCTGCAGAGCTTGCTGATGAGCTGATCATTTGAATCCGGGGTGGTGGAGAAGGAAAACACCTAAAATATTTGGGATACCGGCCCTCGAGGACTAGAGCTTGAGACCTACAACTAGAATGAAATAATGTGAATTACTCTCTCTCCATCCCTGCCAGCGGGACCTGGCAGGCCTGGCTCTCCTTTGAGACCCTAAGAGAAGAAGAAATTAGAGGCATTGATAAATTCTCGTCAGTCTGTGTTGAGGAAATGTGACAGAACTCACAAGGAAGCCTGGTGGACCAGGGTCACCATCCTTGCCTGGTTTGCCCTGTAAAAAAATGTATAGACCAATTTTTAGTTAAGTTTCGGATGGGGAATAATAGCAGCGTGAGTGTACTATCAATACACCCTAGATGGGTTTTGGCTTTGAAACTCACACGTTTGCCTGCTTCTCCCGGTTCTCCCTTTTCTCCTTTCTGGCCACCAGGGATACCCTGCAGCCGGCAACGAAACACAGGTGAACAGAAGTTTTTCATTTAAAAAAAAAAAAGATAATGTGAAAACCATTCACAAATGGTGACGGACACTTACAGGGGGACCTGGATAGCCAGGATCACCAGGGGGGCCCGGAAGTCCTGGGTCACCCTTTCAAAGGAGAAATACAAGAGACTGAATTCAGTGGATCTACTAGGTGTGTATGAAGAATTGCAAGTGGGTATTAAAGAAGGTACATTGCAAACCCAAAGTACCACACCCCTAACTTTTCCCTTTCATTGTAATTGCCCCGGAGTATACAACCAGCCCTGACACCGAACGTGAGGGCCTTCAGTGGGCGAGTGCAACGTCGCCAAGGCCCAATAAATCAAGATAAGTCTAAATCATGATGCCTGTTCGCAACACCATGAGCATCTGACACTTCCTGACAGAGAAGAACATCATGCTGGTGCAAACTCCCAACTCATTCGACCTGGGTCTCTGAATTAAAAATAAATAAGTATCATTTCTGCTTTGTAAAGCTTCAGGGGCGCATCAAGGAGACCCGTTTTTGAAGACCTGGATGACATCAAGATGGCAGAGAAGGCTGGTGAAGTGCGTTAGTCTCTAGGGGGATTACTTTGAAGGGGAAAACCTTAGTTGATGTGTCCTGTAAAAATAGCATTAAACATTTTGGTATACCAAAATAAATCAATAAATAAATCATGGTCTCAGAATTGCAGATTTTCACCAATTGCGTGTAGGTCTGTTGGAGGGGGTCACTTTATATGGTTTGATCATATTTTCGGGAGGCGTCCTTCAAGCAGAGTAATAGAGATACAGTAATCCCTCGTTTATCGCGGTCCGCGATAAATGAAAATCCCCGAAGTAGCGACCCCTTCCCCCCCTCCATATAGGTACATGTACATAATCTTTATAAGGCCAATTTAATGGTATACATGCATGTAGAAGTACATTTTGAATGTACAATACAATGCTGTATTCTAATAGATTTAAACATGTATAAGTTAGGTTAGTTTATGAATAACAAAATACAGTAAACATATTTTAAAAAATGTTGTTTTTTATAAAGTCCGCAAAAAGTCTACAAACGGTCCGCGAGAAGCTGCGAAAGTCAGCAAAACAACAGCGAGTCACATAGAACATAGAGCAACATATACAGTACTGTACGACATGTATATATATAAAAAAAAACAATATATATTATATATATATATATCTTTTATGAATATGTTTGAAAAAAATCCGCGATGCACTGAAGCCGCGATAAATGAACCGCGAAATAGCGAGGGATCACTGTTTTGTCACAAGGCTCCTATGGAAGCTTCTCAGGCAGCTTTACCTTGTCTCCTCTTTGAATCTCTGTCTCAGTTGGCCTCTTCTGTTCCCCGACTTGCCCCGGTGGCCCAGCAGGGCCTGGTAAACCAGGTTCGCCCTATGTTCATCATCAAATTTGTACAAAATGAGATGAAGCAAGAAAACGTGGCAGAGCTGCACAGCTTTGCTCGGGGACAATACCTTCTCTCCTTTGGGTCCCTGGAAGTTCAGTCCCATGTTTCCCTGTTTCAGCAAGAAAAGAAGCATGAGCACGGTGCCTATAGAAATCCTTGAGCGTGAACATCATGGAAATAAAACAAAAACAACCTCACCTTAGGTCCAGGAGGACCAGGAGGACCTGGTCGACCCTGCCACATAACAATGGAATTAGCTTTGTGTAAAGCAGTGATAATGCATTCTGTGACTAATGATAATTCTGTTACCTCAAAGCCTCTCGGTCCTGGAGCGCCGACTGGACCTTGGTACCCGGCAGGCCCTGGAGGACCCTTGGACATTTCCAAGCATGAAACAAAGGTATGTCAAAATCTTCAAAGTTCTACTCCGGTCTAATGATTCAATTAAAAAAAAAAAAGAAATACAAGCACTATGACTCACAGGTACTCCTGGCAGTCCGGGAAATCCTACAGCTCCTTTCTCCCCAAAGCGATTAGTAGAGATCACATCACCAGGATCACCCTGTGATATGTATGGTTCAACAGGTTTTTGTTTTGGATAAGAGTTTTGATTTATTTATTTTTATTATTTTTTATTAGTGAGTCCACCAACATAATCAGTTCAAAGCCACACACCTTCTGACCAGGAAGACCAGGTGGACCCTATGGAAGAAGATGATTAGATATTTGAATTCATGTATTTTTGGATCAACGTGCTGGAGAGTCAGAGAATGGTCACATTCTTTCCAAGACTAACCGGTAGTCCTTGTTGTCCTGGTATTCCGGATGTTCCCGGGAAGCCGATTTCACCCTAGTCAACAGAAGACCAATTTATGAAAATACTGTATCACTATTCCGTTGTTTTTCTCCACATACTTTTGTCCCATTGCATCCTGGCGTTCCTCTTGGGCCTGGAGCTCCATCCTGCCCTGGAAGACCCTAAGAAACAGAACATCATTAAAAATCCATTTAAATCATACGAACCTCAAAATTTTCAAGTTTCGAATCATGAAAACTCACTGGAAGTCCTGGTGTTCCTGGGAATCCTGGCAATCCGGGAGGTCCCTTAAAGAAGGCATAACAAACATCACCCATTGACGTAAAAGCTACGTATGACTTGACCAATATGTAAATAGCGACGTCTGCTGGCAAAGAGTGGAAACTACAACCACTCGATCAATTATTTGGTTAAAACTGACTAAATATAACACAGTACACAATTACGTGTAATACTGTACTCCATGATGGCAATAAAAAATAAAATAAGACTCACTCTTATTCCTTTTGGGCCAGCCAAGCCCATAGGTCCATCACTACCCTGAAAGACACAGTGGTTCAAAACGCATTCAGAATTTGAATTATACTTATGAAAACAATCATTTCATTTCGAATAATGAATGTGCAAACGTCCACCTCCACTGACCTTCTCTCCGCGGGATCCGATCGGCCCTTCAGGTCCCGGGAATCCCGGCACTCCCGGTTGTCCGGTAAGGCCTGGGAAACCCCTGTCACCCTGCGCACCAACAAGCAGATTGAGTATGGATGACATTACTCAAACACGTTGAAATAAATAAAATATAATTAACTGTGTAAACAGATTAAGAATATTTGAACTCTACCTTCTCTCCTTTGACTCCACTGCAGTCACATTTGGATCCTGCACATCCATGGCAAGCCTGTTGGACAAAACCGATGGACCTTTATTTGCCAGGTACAAAACGGAAAATTATATCAGAATGAAATTGATTGCAGACAAAATGGTGTTGTGGGGTGATTGGATTTTTTCTTTTTTTAATCTGAGGAGCCTACTTTACTGTCAAGAGGAGTCCCCTCGGTAAGCGACACACATATAATATTTCAATATTAACTACTTATCGTCAAGCTATGAACAATGGAATTGTAAATATGAAAGGATATATTGGCGTTTCCTCGCGCCATTTAGCACACGCTAACATTGAAGAGGCTAGTTCACATAATTTTAAACGCCTTGAGAGCTGACAACTTCTCTCTAACTACCCACAAACCCACCGACCCGTCAATTTTTTTTAACTGTGCTGAAAACTTATTGAAAATCCGAGACAATATGCGTTGGTGATAACAGGCACATGACCACATTGCGCTAGCACTTACTAGCATATGCCCCACGGCCAGAAAACCCAGTAGGAACATCTATAACAATCTATAATTTGTTCTCCTGCTCTGTTTTAACATACATCTTTCTTAAATATTTAATCCATGTCCCTCCCACGATTTTTTTTGTACACAAAGTAGTCGTCACGTCATGGTAGTTTTAGTGGCTAATTCCAATGATATCGAACTGTATCTTCTAACCATGTTAAGTGTGCTGTAATTCTTTATGCCTTTTGCATTCTTTGGTCAAAATACTACAAAGACTTTTTAAAAAGCCTCGAGCAGTACTAAATGGTGAAAAACGGCATTGTATTTAAAACGCTACCGATTTAGGCCACAGAGGGGCGCCATTGCGTCGCTTAATGCAACAAACAGGTGCAAGGAAAAAGCATGTGAACCAACCCTTAGAAATTACCTGGATTTCTGCATAGATTGGTCATAAATTGCGATCTCACAACAAATAGGGCCTCCTGCCCTAATATCACCCAAGAGGTTATGTTTTCATGTTTTTATAGGACACGCAGTGTTTCACACCCAGACATTCCAGGAACATTGCTGAAAGTGAAACAGCTGAAACGACGAGGAATGGTCCAAAATTGTGGGAATCAGTGCTCAGTTTTTCCTCTAGTGTTGGTTTCATGAAATCTACGCCTACTGTTGTGATTTAGATTATGCAGAAATCCAGGTCATTACTGAGGCTTCACATACTGTTCCCTCACAACTGTACAAGAGAGCAGCATTTCTTCCCACAGAAAATTTAGGGAGTTCTCCAGATTTGCTTGATAATGAGACGACAGGTGCAAGGTCATGAAAAAAACAGCCGCCTAATGTATTCGTAATGTAATAGTGCTCTGTAAATAAAACGGACTCCCACAATTCCTCTCAGCTAGCGCGCCCAATGAACAGAGTGTGAGGAGATTGTTTGGTGGGGGCGGAAGCTGAGTAAAGGAGCGGGGATGTGGCGAGTTTTCCCATGCTTGTTGACATAGTCCAATGCTCGATGGGCATCACACAACAGCAAGTGAAATCCGGAGAAACGCTATTCAAAAAATAAAATAATAAAATAGATGGTAGAAAGTTTCGGCTCAATGATTGCAACATCTTGGCAGTAAACACAAAATATGTCGTCTGGGTCAGAGGGTGTTGGCGTTGCACACGTCTGAATGAATTTGCACATGGGTAGTCAAGTGTGCGTGCGTGCCCACGGGCTTGTGTTTTGACAAGGCCTGGATCTCCAGATTAGTCTCTGGTCTGCTTCAGCTCAATGCAGTCTGCTCTCCAACGGCGGGACGACCACGCACATGTTTTTGTGCGTCACTCCCGATTGTAAAACCTTACAGAGCGCTGACTTTCTACCTCGCTATTCAATTGGCCTTTTCTTTCTTTTGTAATATCCTGTAAGGTTGCACTTGAACCTTGACCTTGTTCTCATGTCTGGTCTTTTCTTGTACATGTTTACTGGTCCTGCCTCCTTGTCCGCACACCTGTGTGCGGTGGAGCCTCGCCAGCCCTGTGTCAACACATCAGCGAATGTCTGCACGAGACCAACACAAAAAGGTGTGCCTCCCGGCGAAATGATGAAACGAAAAATGTGAAACCAGAACAAAGCATAACATGTTTGGTATTAGCTTCCTCTGAGGCAAATGATTGGATTGAATTATTGCACCCTTGCCTTATGGAGCTATCAAATTCTGCTGCAAATGTACAAAAGAGACAAAATGAGACATAATCAGCAATGTATTGACATCTAAAATGTCTATTTGTTGTTTAGTTAAACATTTTCTTATTTGCTTCGCAGATATGTCGGTTGATTGGCTAAAAGGAAAGTTGTCATGTTGTGTGATGTTTCATGATTTTAAAGGAGCTTTTGGTTGATTTGTAGTTAAAGCTGTCAATGTGCACTGCCCTGAACTGGGCTAAATACTCCAAATATAAGAGTCAATGCCTGTGTAATCCACTTGCAAAGGTCACTGAGCCGCAAATGTTCACCCCCCTCCCTTTGGCTCGCACTCTCTCTCCCTCCCGTTCTTTGCGTTCCTCCGTTGGTGCCAGCACAAGCCATCAGGCCCGAGGGGAGTCGTAGCTCCTGCCAGCCTCAACTGACAAGCCGAGACCGGCCTGCTATTTGGCACTGCGCACCGTCTATAAAGAACCACTCATCAACTGAGAATTGGCTTTTCTACAACATGATGTGATGTTTCGCATCACAAAAGTGAGTGCACAAGAATAAGTGTCAACAGCTGACCTCAAATGGTTTCCCCTCCCTTTTTTTTTTTTACACGTTTGACATGTTCCGTCAAAGGCTGACAGAAACTCAAATTCCCCAATGTGCCCGAGAAGTGGCGCCGTTTCACTCAACAAGGAACCGAGACAGGTTTAGATGAGGAGGAGGAAGGCGAGTTGTGGAAGGCAAGCGTGCACCCGTGGAATTAGACTGGCGAGACTGGAATTCCCCCACTCATCAGAGACTGATAATTAGACAGCTACTGTGTGCGCACTGCTCTGCCCTAGCAAACACACGGACACCGGTGCACTATGCGTACACAATGCCTGCATGTGACAAAATCAATCCAAGCACTCCCATTTCCATTTGGGAAAACAGAAGAAAGAAATACTTTTGCCTGACACACATTTTCTACCTAGCAACACATGACGCACTCAGTTTTTACCAAGCAGGTAAATTAAATTAAAAAAATGTATTGCACATGAAAGTTAAATAAAAGTTGTACTTCTGATATTTTTTTAACTAACATGTAGAGTTAATTCAAATTGATTGTATTTGAAGGTTACAACGTAATTTCACTGAATTCTCGTACTGTACATGAAACGTAAATTAAAAAATGTACTGGTTTTAAAAAAGAAAAAGTAATCGGGCTGTATGTGTAGTTACAAGTTTCATCTTAATATGTTTAATTGCATTTCATATTTTAAAACAGGGGTGTCAAACCTTTTTCGTTTGAGGGCCGCATACAGAAAAATAGAAGCACGACTTTTCAGTTCTTCAACTTTTTGAAACACGCTAAAGTCAGTCAAGAAAGCAATGATATATATGTATACTGTGTATAGTTTGTATTGTCTAGTTAATTTCATCAAACTAGTGTTAAAGGCATTAAGGCAAATAGTTAAGGATTTTTGGGGAAGTTTTTGGGGTGTCCAACAGCCATCTATTTCACAGAGTAGATCCAGCTCTGCACTAAACAGCAGCCGACTTCCCTCTCCACATTCAGAACCTCAAAAAAAGAGCAAACTGTATTAAGTGACCATTTTTCAAACAATGGCCGCAAATGGCACCCGGGCTGTACGGTGGACACCACTGTTTTAAAATTTGCATTTAACTCTGCGATCCGTGTACCACTGATGCTGAAATTAATAAAAAGAGCATTTAAAAGTATTGCTTAGCTGTCCCTGTTACTCCAAATATTACTCCAAATTAGGCGTGAAGCATCTGTACTTCAAGCTTTAAAATTGTCCCTGCCAGCTGAAACTGGCTGCAAAACCGACACGCAAAACCCAATAATAAACATTGTGTCTTTAAATATCAAAATGTTTGCCCAGGCAATATCGTTATCATGTGATGAAGAGTCCACTAGCTCATTGCTAACATACAATGCCAAACGCCATCGATGTGCTCATGGGAATTAGCATAGATGTAATAATACAACTTCAAACAATAGCGATTTTAACACACGCGGAGCAGCACCACATACAAACAGCATTCCACAATACTCAGCCATATATTCTCTTTGCTTTGTGGGATCTTCACATTCTTACTTGCCTTTGTAAGGTCAAGACAAAAAAAAAAGCGATAAAACAGTGAAGGCACAAACTTTGAACCATGACATAGTGTAGCTGTGGGAACACCGAAGAGGAGTGCAATTGGGTCACGGTGTGTGTGTGCGTGCGCGGGCGTGTGTGTCCGTCTGTGCGTGCGTGCGTGTGTGCATGTCCTTGTGGTAAGCATCAGCGTGTCCATTTATCCAAAGACAAGCGCTCGGCTCTGGTCTCCGAGCTGTTGCCTTGATCCCTTTTATCGCGGCCGGACTTTGACTACTTCAAGGTAACGACGCCGCGACGCAGGCGACCAAAGCAAATAGTTTCCCCCCCCCCTCATCAGCCCAAAAATCTGAGTGTGTTTTGACTAGGAGAGGAAGACCCCTACTGACAAAGCTCATAACGACCCCCACTCCCCCACTACCACTCGCACGTGTATGATCTTGTCCCCGTGTTCCACCAGGAATTTTCAAAGAAGTGGTTCTTCTCGACCAAACCGTGTCTTGAGACAAGCTGAGACCACACAAACACAATACTTTTTCATGTGTACGATTTAAATGAACACCCCTTTTTCAATGAGTGCATTCAAATAAACCGGTAATAATAGGGAGCAAGTCCTGCTGCTAATCACAAAAAAAAAAAAACCACACACACACAAACCCCCCCCCCCCCCCCCC
>CAAKHF010001504.1:2837-31096 GCA_901007745.1 Hippocampus kuda | reverse complement strand
GGCCAATGTAAAGCTTGTGATGTAACAGACCATACAGTGAATGGTACAGCATTGACAGTGGAAATAAAATGGCTCCAAAATCAAGCTCAAATGCCATCTTTTGAAGATGTTAAAAAAAAAATTCGACAGATAAATCCAAATTGTTAGGCGGCCCGGTAGTCCAGTGGTTAGCACGTCGACTTCACAGTGCAGAGGTACCGGGTTCAATTCCAGCTCCGGCCTCCCTGTGTGGAGTTTGCATGTTCTCCCCGGGCCTGCGTGGGTTTTCTCCGGGTGCTCCGGTTTCCTCCCACATTCCAAAAACATGTATGGCAGGCTAATTGGACACTCTAAATTGTCCCTAGGTGTGAGTGTGCGCGTGCATGGTTGTTTGTCTCTGTGTGCCCTGCGATTGGCTGGCAACCAATTCAGGGTGTCCCCCGCCTACTGCCCGAAGACAGCTGGGATAGGCTCCAGCACCCCCCGCGACCCTAGTGAGGATGAAGCGGTTCGGAAGATGAATGAATGAATGAATGAATGAAATCCAAATTGTTTAGACCGTCAATGTGTCCTGCACAACCTATACAACTGAATTTAAAAAAAAAAAAAAAACTGAATGTCTTTGAGAGGGCAAGTAAATATAAACAACTGAAATGTGGTTACACAAGTGTGACCGTCATCTTATCACTGGGACAATGGCTGTGTTAAGAGCAATAACATTCAATCTCATGTTAAATAGAAGACAGCACACACCCGTGACAATTTAAAGTGCGCCTGAACTGTAACGAACCAGTCTCTGGTTTTGAGTTGGCTAATATTCATTAACACACTGGGCTTTATTTGTGTGCCCAGTGCAACTCTAGGACGCGGCCTGGTCGGCACAGAGGTCTGTTATAGGTTTAGGTGTTTTCACAGAGACAGACCCTAATTGGTGGGTAACCACTCCAGAGTGTTACACACCAATCACAAAAGTAGATTGACCACCCTATTAGAACTATGTCAAATAAGTTTTGAATTAGAATTAAGAGTGATGCATTCAAAAATTATGTTGTTGTTTTTTTTGTACAGGAGGGCTTCGCTCATGCACTTCTTCGTGTGATGAATCCTAACAGTGTGCAATGATGGTTGGAGGTGGGTATTTTTAGCCAGCCCTGCCATTCTCTCATAATTGTAGGAGTTATGTTTGCGTGTTAACCCACACTTTAGCACCACTCTTTTCTTTGTCTCTCACTACCAATTAAATGAGTGCACATACATTATGCAGATATCATGTACAAACCAGTACACCCTTTTCTACTCGGAGAGCCTTGATTTTGGGTGGTAGCTACCTTGAAACGATACTGGAATGGATGGCTGCATCTGACCGTAAGATGCAATTCAGGTGAAAATTAATTATACAGTGGAGTACGCTGTCCCTTCAAGCCTGGTTGCCATTTGAGGTTGATTGTAGGTCTTGTCTGGCATTTCAATTCATTCGATTCCGTTTCATCCTGTTCAGAGATTTACATCTTTTTTTTCTATTTAACATTTATTTGTTGGGCGCTACAATGCAACTGTAATCTGAGGGTTAACCATGATGTAATTACAGTAATGATTGATGCAATATACAGCTCGACCAATGGAGAGTGAGTGGCATAACCAACTAATGTGCTGGTACTGAATGTAATAAACATTCAAATGTGGAATTGTGTACATGTGCACATGTGAATGTGCTGTGTGCAATGACAGACAGCCCTCTCTCTGTGACAAGCGGGCACTCAAAGCCAACAATGAGGCGCTCTAAAGCACCCACACGAGTCTGAAGCCCTCAGTCCACGCATTGGTCCATGCATTGGCTGTCAAGTCAGAGATTGTAATTTATTTGTCTCCACTTTTAAACTGGTGCAAAGTAAAAATACATATTATTTCTGGGCAGATAATCTACTGTTCATCATGATAATCAGAAAAACAAATTAAAGCGTCAATGTTTCAGTGAGGGCCCATCAAACTTTCATTTCACAGGATAGATCAAGACATAACCTTATCCTCCAACGTTTACCACATTACTGACCTCATTAGATCACTGCCATTCACCGTAGCCAGAGTCCCCCATTCAAGTGACATTTGCAAAGTTTCAAGATGACATCTGTGTCATCGCTCACACAGGAGAGAAACTTACTCCGGCTCTATTCCTTCCACTCAGCTGCCTCATTACTTAATTGACTTAATAAAGTACAAATGAACTGCTCGGACTGTCAAAGCTTTCACGACGAGTTGCCATGTATGCATGAAAGAACTGCCGAATGCCTTCTTCAGGATTTCTGACAATAAACAAGAGTCCACCATTTGCATTAGGAGGTGGAGGAAATACTTCAATGATCAGTCAAAAATCGCTGAAAAAAAGTGAAAAATATCATCAATTACTATATTTGTGAGTGGGGTAGGGGGGGTTGTTAATTTTGGACCATGTATTTTTAATTCTAATGTTGGCTTGCAACGCAAGGCAAAACAGCTGATGAAGCAAATGTTCAACAACTCAACAATTTTGTAAATTGGAGCCCTCATAAGTCAAGGCACTTGTGTACACTCCATGATCAAACTTAAAATGATGCCTGAGCTTGAAAGTGAATCACGAGACTTGAAATTGGGCTTGGACGGGGGCTTAACTCTCATCACGTATGCCCAGCTTGACAGCCTTGTCAGCTTTGTCTCTCTCAGTTCTTGCAGTTTAGGTGGAGTTACTATAAATACAGCCACAAAGCTGGGGTACGATATCTAGGCCTTTTCAGATGAGGCTGCAAGTGCAGCTGCCTCTTCTATATGACAAGAAAAACACATGCCTGGATTGAACTGCTGCGTGATTTGTTTGACAGGTAACATGCTCAACTCGTTATCTTATCGCCATGAAGCGCCGTTCTGACACTGCCTCGCTACTTCATTAAATGCCAGCTTGCTGAATCCACAGAAATCATGAGCCTATTTTTCATACAGTAGTAATGGTCCATCTCGGCTTGTGTGGTCAGCGCGTTGGCCTCGATGAGGGTCTTGCTTTGGCTTCCAACAAGCTTGAGTCCGGAATGTTAGCGTCTTTGAGCGCCTGCCACGTTGAGCCATCGCAATCAGTCCATCATCAACCCCAATGTGCCTTTTGCGTCACTGGCATTAATGACTCACTATTTGAAAGAGTGAGGGCTTTAACTCAAAAGATGTTGCAAGATGCTCAAAAAGAATGAACCATCAATCTAATGTTCACAATTATTCAGAAGTTTCACCTGAAAGAGAAAAGGCCCATTGTGATTCCTCACACTTAATTCAGTACCAGCCAATTCTAGACCAAGTCTGAAAAGATGTTTAAAACATCTTTTGGAGTGAATGAGTTAAGCATTACATGGCCATAAATCAAGTGACCCACAACTTATGTGGATCCAATTATTTAAAAAATGCTAAATGTGTAAGAATTAAATATACACGAATTTAAGTCTACATATATATATATCACTGAAATGTAACACACACTTAAGCTTACCACTTGAATTGTCTCATAACTACTGTTACTTTGCTACTTAAAATGTTAGCTAAACTTGAAAAATGGAAATTGGGCTGAATTAGGTAAATATTCATAGTTTTTTCAAGGACATGCTAATTCAATTGTATATCACGCTAATTTTTCCCATGCTTGATCCTGAGGCTGACTTTCTCACCTCATTTTCTGAGAACTACACTTTTCAATCATCAAAAGTTTGAAAAAAATAAACACTATATTAAATTGCATATTACCTCATTAAGAGTGCAGTCCTTCCACCTGCACGTTGGCTGTTTATAATAATCATAATAATAATACATTTTATTTATAAGCGCCTTTCAAGACACCCAAGGACACTTATTGGTCTTTCACGGGTGAGCGACGGATACTGCAGTTCTGTTTCCACTCTCAGCCCACATACTCGCAATTGAGGTCAGCCGAATGAATTCCTTCACTAAATGATCCATTCAATTTATGTAAATTAGTCAAATTACGTAGGTGGCCTCAACTGAAAGTTTTGCAAATTTTGCTTAAAGTTAGCTTGACCGACAGAGTATGTACATCTCGTAATAAGGAAAATATGTGACTTAGAGGGCCACCCACCTCCCCAAAATCGACTTATACAGTGAAACTCCTCAACAAATAAATCATGTTTGCAGCAAGAAATTTTTCACAACAGGGGACTTTTCACTCTCGCAAATTTTATCTTAGATGTAAACACACACACACACACACACACACGCACACACAACGTATATGTGTACTCTTTTTTTTTTTAGTCCCATAGTGCATAAGTATGAGCATACATTTATTTGAGACTTCATAAAGCTAGTGTACAGTATACAAACATAAGACAACATCGACCAAATTACAACAGTTGCGTTCCTTCGTTCTGTTAAATGAAATTACTCGAGGTTGTTATTCCGTCATTATACTAACAGAAGATCGGTCACCGGGATCGTCACTAACTGGGTCAGTGCCAACGGACCTTCTCAGTTCGTCACTGCCGGATTCCCGTTTCGCTGAAGACAAAGGGAAACGCGCTGTGTCTTGCATGTGTTTGTTCGCGGGGATGAATACACTGGTGTTGCTTCTCGAGGAGCGGAGGAGCGGTTCCTCATCCTCTGACAAAAAAAGAAAAAAGAATGAATATCACTGTCTAATATGTTCTGTATCAAACTGTATAGTTATAGTTTTAAAAGAAATTGAATCTTGGTGAAATGACTTATTTTGAGAATTTTCAGAAGACGTATTTGTAGTCACAAGAGCGTAATATCGTGTGATGAACCTTTACATTAAGTTTATTTATTGAAAGTTTGAATCAAACAGTTGTAATATTATGGCGGTTGGGCTGACAAATCGCTTCGACCCAATTCAACAATTGTCTGGTGCAGAATTGAATAGCAAAAGGAAAATAATTTTTATATTCATTTAAGATTTCCAAAGAATTTATGGCTTCCACGGAATCTTGTATTAAACGCCTCTTCCCTTGCCGACACAAATGTAATGTCTTTTCTCACTTGCCACATAGTAATGCAACATGACAGTCTAAACCCGTAATATAAGAATCTAAACGCCAAAAATCTATGTTGACATTTTTATTTCATGCTCACATCAACCTCTGAAAATATGAGAATGATCACCCATCTATGAGGGATTTGGGGTGTTTTCCTCTTATAGAAGTGCTCTCAAAAAATCTACGCAAATACAAATGCAAACCACAAGATATGTCTTGCCACACTACACAATGTGACACTTAAAAAATTGTGGCGGAATCTCTCATCATGCAAACATTGACGTATCCATTGCATATACGCCTGCGTACGGAACCTTATTTTCAGTAACGCCTTGACAACGGCTGTTGCAGATGAGACTAGCCATCAATCAAACAAAAATGACATAAATTACATTTTAATATCTTCATGATAAGCAACTCAACATTAATATTTCACAACACAAAAGTAGCTTCCATGATCAAATAAAATCATAACAATAAAAACTTGACATTTAGAAATCCGTGCCTCAAAATGGCATAAGCATCTTGGTGGGCGAGCACCATCAGACATACAACACAGCCAGCTTTCTTAACCTGCTGGATTGATCGTTAGTAAAATGGGTGTCTGTAGGTACTTTATGTTCTCTGACGGTACACTAGGTGGCGAAGGACAAGAAGAAGAAGAGAAAAAGATCTGCCAGTGCTAAAATACTGTTGGAGAACTAAGATTTAGCAATTTTGGAAGTGTGGTTATGAAAACAATGACGGAGTGACAGTCTCTAGCAGTGCTAAAATGGTGGTGACAAATTGACGGACTGACGTTGAGAGATTTGGTCGGCTTGAAATAATGACCCAGACGCTTGCGAATGATGAATGACGGACCAACAAAATTGACTGATGCGCCTCCATCTGATTGTTACTTCCAAAGCTAGTTAAACTGTATGAGGTAGTAAACCTAAACAAGGTAGGCCTGTGTTTTGCTCAAGGACACTTAAAAGAAATATGTAAAAAATGTGTCATAGTTGATTCATAAAAGAAATGGTGACTTCAAAGATAGATATGGTGAAGTAAAAAAAAAAAAAGCTAAATTAGGGTACATATTTTTATACTGCTCACATTAATAAACATAAAAATAGCGTGGATCCACAGAATCCTGTACAAGCATGAGACTAAATACTCCATCACATGATAACGAACATTTCTCAGTTCTGTGTTTCACTAAATAAATTGTTCCTTCAAAAGTTAGCTATGTAGTTTTATCCTGTTGAGGGACACATAGAGAAACCTGAAAAAACTTGACTCAAGTGAGGGAAAATCCTTAAAATTGTGTGACATGGTGCCAAACAGCGAGTTGTGCAGATGATGCTCATAGTCTACTTAATTCCGAAGCAAACTATATATTTTTTTTTTGTTCACCCAAGTATGGAATTGTTTAACCTGTATGTGGGGGAAATAAATGGTACGAAAATATGTTGTGGTCTTTCAATGGCCAAAACATTAGGTACAAGTGCACAGTCTAATGAGATCCACTCAATTTTAAAAAGTGCCTTGGTTTCGAGTGACACTGTCAGAGAGCCATTCATTTCATAATATATTTCGGGGTTTGCCGCACACTGCACTGCATCATACTGAGAGCTGTTTGTCATGTTTGTTTGTATTTGGAGCGCGTTTGACTATGTTGGGGTTTACCTAACGTGGTGGTCTTCTTTGCCTGTATTCAACTGTTTCTCCTGCAGTGTCAGAGTGTCTCTCCGTGCAGTCAGATGTTGATGTGTGGTGCAGTTGCACTGTACTGCTGAGCTCATCATCTTCCCTTCGCCAGGCTGCACGGAGTAACAAGTAGCCCCGCACAACGCAGACACACACCACCAACACCACCAGATGCACTATTATTAAACACATCTCCCCATTCAGCCTGTTGAAATAAACATGGCATTGTTGCATTAGCAAACACAAACACACATTACCCCACCTCCCCCGACCAAAAAAAAAAAAAAGAAGCACTGCATTGCTTTGCCAATGCAGTGCTGCTGGTGGGGGCCCGTTTAATCGAAAAGTACTGTTGCAGTGGAGGGCTACTGCTGCTGCAGTACGAACCCGGATGGCATCTTGTAGTGCAGGGGTAGGCAACGTGTGGCACATGGGCTATAGAGGGGCCCGCGAGAGCAGCTAATCCAGCCCGCTGGACAAATAAAACCATCTGGTCAGCATTCAAAACATAAATGATCATACATTACATTTGTTTGCATCGTTAAATTCATATGACATTCGGAGGACTTCATATAAACTGAAATAAGGGCCCTCACCACTACTGCCAATGTAACAACTATGCAACAACTGTGCAATAACAGCTACTTTGGAAAGAAAAAAGTTGCAGGTGGTGTGGTGCAGCTTGTTACTTGTCCCCCAAAAATGATAGCAGATATACAGAATAAGTTGTTCCTCCTCCCTTATGGCTGTGTGTGCCTCTGCATTACTGCATCCATAGCATTTCAGGATCTGTCACAAATTTCAAAGCGGAGGAGCAATAACGCCAAATCAGACACTTGGTTTATGAAAGGGATAACAAAGATGCCTCTTACCACTTGGATTCTTGTTTTTCTTGAGACTCTTGCCACAAAGACACTGCAGCATATGCGTTCCTTTGCTGAAAATGTTCCAAAGAAACCACATTGATTGATTTGGGCGAATCCAGTGGCTCAAACACCCGGAGAGAGATGAGATCCTTGCGGTTGCATAATAATAACAAGAGTAACGATAATGACAACACAGTTCTCCACGCAAAGCCTGCCAATTGTATCATATAGGAAGAGGAAGGGGAAAAAACATCTCCTGTCTGTGCGGGATTTCTTGTGTTTCTCTCACGTGGCTTTATTCGTAACAATGCTGTGGTTTCTTCTTCTTCTCCTTCTTCTTGTGGCGTCCTCAAGTAGAAAAGGTACTCTTAATTGCATGTGTCGCACCGGGGAGGAGACGCCAGCACGCATACACACACGCACGCACGCACGCACGCACGCACACACATTCACACACGCAAGCACACGCGCACACGCACGCACACACACACACGCGGCACAACACGCGCACAACTAAAACAATAAAAGACGCCGGACTTCCGTGGAGGAGAAAACCATCGCGGCGTTTTAGTTCATCACTCTGAGGAGAAGCTGAAGAGGTGGAGGAGGAGGAGGAGGAGGAGGGTGGATCAGCACCGCGTCACACGTCAGGGGAGGATGCATCCTTTGAAGACCCCCTGCACAAGTCCAAATTCGCCCCTGTAGTCACACGGCACCCATCGCAGTTTGCACGTCTCCGCCAGTCCCGCACCGCTGCGTCTCGATGCGTGTGGATCCCCGCGTGTCTCTTACAGCGCCACGCTAACTGCCCCCTCCCCTTAAAAAAGTGCACCTATATCAAAATGTCCATGGATGGGTTTTTTTTTCTCTCTCCAGCTTGTGTTGGAAACAGGAGGAGGGTGTAAAGAAGGAGGAGCAGAATAGGTCACACTGGAAAGTCTGTTTTTCCGTTACGTAAACACGTGGTTTGTGCCCCGTCATGTCAGTGATGCTGCGAAGAAGATTCCGATATGCTACACTGTAATACGTGTCCAATTCTGAAGTGTAGTGCACAATTGCAAGGGGGAAATTTGCACAGCTGTCATGTCTTTTACGTTTTTAGGACTTTTCACCATTTTTGCCAGTGGATAATAATGAAAATGAGTTGTGTTCCCAGTGTCAAACTGTGACAATGTTGGAGAGGTGAACGTATCCTACATTCTCAGATCAAGTAAATTTCAGAGTACATTTTGCCTCGAGAAAAACTTTAGTTTGTCCCAGTCTAAACAAAGTCAAATATGAGAGCAAAGTATTCAGATCGAGTCAATTTTACACATCAAAAAATTTGGAGCAATATATATTTGGAAAAAAAACTATCAGAAATATATAGACTTGAAAAAAAAATTCTAAGTAAATTTTTCAAGGAGGTTTTTTTTTTTCAGTAAAATTTACTGCCACAGTAGTTTATTATTTTTTAAAAGGCATTCAAGAGTTGAGTAACAAAACCACAACCTTCAGGACAGGAGACGGCAAATCTGCCATGTGAGTCATGCTGCTCCTACTGGAAATGAGTAAATTGCTGATGTCAGTCAGAATACTCGTACCTCCAAAAGAAGAAACCAAGTATTTGGGGTCTCCTTTTGGAGACATCAGAAATTTACTATTTCACATAGAAGTAACATGGCCCAGGTGGTACAGTGGCTGTCTCCCAATCTGAAGGTTGTTGTTGCATTCCTCAATCCTTTAGTGCCTTTTTTTTTTTTAATAAACTAATACTATGCAGCGGCCCGGTGGTCCAGTGGTGAGCGCGTTGACCTCACAGTGCAGGGGTCATGGGTTCAATTCCCGCTCCGGCTTCCCTGTGTGGATTTTGCATGTTCTCTCCGGGCTTGCGTGGGTTTTCAGCGGGTACTCCGGTTTCCTCCCCACATTCCAAAAACATGCATGGCAGGCTGATTGAACACTCCACATTGTCCCAAGGTGTGGGTGTGAGCGTGGATGGTTGTTCGTCTCTGTGTGCCCTGCGATTTGCTGGCAACCCGTTCGGGGTGTCCCCAGCCTACTGCCCGAAGACGGCTGGGATAGGCTCCAGCATGCCCCGCGAGGATAAAAGCCGATTGGAAAATGAATGCATGAATGAATAATACTATGCAAGTAAAATTCACTCAAAAGGTCTCCTTGTAAAATTTACTTCGAATTTCTGACTGAAAAAAATAAAACTGTGTTTTTCAAGTAAACATTGCTCCAAATGTTTATTTCTGTATAAAATGTACACTGAAAATGTAACTCCCAAATTTGACTCCGTTTGATTAGGACAAAATATAGTCTTTTTTGAGTGAAATGTACTCGATGAAATGTACTGTGTAAGTACCTATAAGATATTTGCATCTAGAAAAAAAACTGAAATGTACAAAAGTAACAAATAAATATTTAAAATTATATCACTGTCAGTGGATGGGGAATATCTTACCTTACATCTTAAGTCTCCAAGATTTCAATTAATAAAGGGCTCAGCGTCTTCTGTGAAAGCTGTGAAAATGAAATAATAGTAAATAGGTAGTAAAAGTCAAAAGTTGTCAGAAAAAAAAAATACAAAAGCAAAATACAGATACCTGAAAATTCTACTTCACTAAAATAAAAAATTATTTGTACTTGCTTGTTCCCCATTCACCACTGTTGCCATTATAAAACCGTCATTAAATGCAGCATTTTAACATTCCTAACCGTCATGCAAACGAACGAAAACAACCCATGTAAAACTTGAAAACATCGAAACACTCTACAGTAACATTACAAACCAATGACAGCATGGATTCTGATCACATTCAATTTGAGGACTGTTGATTTGTTGGGATTTCAAAATATTTTGTTCCCCCAGGAAATAACAGGGGCAGCACAAAAGCTGATTGTTTAGCGCATCTGCCTCACAGCTCAAACAGTAACTAAACTTCATGTCGGTTTTGTGTTCATGAGAAGACACTAAAATGATCGAGAAATCAAAAAGGCCATGTGATTGTAAATGTGATAGTACAGCAAACTAATGCAAGTACGGTCCTGAAAAGTGGCTATTGAGCAAATGTATGATGTGACTGAGCAACATTTTATGACTTGACCTGGTTTTTGACTCGACTTAGTTTGAAATTTTTTGGGACTTAACTTGCGTGATTTTGGCCACGGTAACTTAGTACTTGTTTAAAACTTTAATGTTAAGACTGGCTGTCAGTCAGTCATGGGGCATATATAGAGACAAACGACCACTCACCCCCACTTCCATACCATCAGTGATTGGGAACCCACACTGCCCACACACAAGTCAGGTGAGTGGATCACTACACCATCAGCGACTTCATATAGCCCAACATATTCCACTCATGCACACGGTTAGACAGCGCTTCACGCTCCAAACATGAAGAAAAGGCTCTTCATGTTTGATTTGAGATAACAGTAGTTTTCCCATAAGAGTATTCCATGTAAAAACGCCACTGTAATAAATCCTTCGATAAAGACAACCATTTTTTCTTGCATATGTATTTTTGTGAGGTCAAACAGTCACTGTGGAATCAGCACAAGTGGGCAATGTTTTGACCTTAGCCTCTGTGCATCTTTCGCATCGATCCGCCGATGGCAATGCAAAGTATCATTGCACCCTGGAGGATATTGTCTGACCATCTTGTCAGGTATCATTACAATACTTGTGTTTGATTGCCCCAAGCTGCAGGCACCAGGAACTGGTCCCTTGTGTGCTGTAACGGCCTCTTTTCTTCAGACAGGAAAACCAGAAAGAAATGGGTTCAAGTTTGTATTACGCTTTTCCCGTTTGCTTTTATTTACATTAAAGTCTTCTTATCAATCACTTGCTGTAGCTTATCCCAGATGATTTTGTACCAAAGGTACAGTAGATGACACCATGGACTGGTTACCAGTCAGTTGCAGGGCACTTATTAAGGTGGAGAACCTTTCACACCTTCGCTGAGTGAGTAAGGTTTGAAATCGAACCAAATAATGTTTTAGGATCCCACAAATGTGGGCTCAGACAAACTGCGATAAAAAGATTTACAGAAAAATGCAGCAACAAAGTACAAACAGAAATTGCTGGTCACAAGGAGCCAGGATAAGCAAGACATAGGTTAGAGAAAGTAACACTGAGAATACAAATGAAATGACAAAGAGTCCAATTCACACAAAAAAATACAACACGATCACAAAGAATTGATCATACCAATATTTACAAAACGAGAAACAAAGAGAGCAAAACAACTATGTATGAGGTTAAGAGGTCAAGAAAGGAACACTTCAGCATAAACAGCAAGCAAGGTCAATAAACCAACAGAGAGTAGGCAACTTAGCAGTCCTTAAATACTGGGCAAGACCCCTTCACTCCAGCTGGAGCTGGAACAAAATAAAGACAGACGTGACAGAACTGAACCCACACTGAACCCAATCAGTAACTTAAGGGATGTACATTTTTAAAAAAAATAAACATTTGTACAATGACCTCGCAATCCTGTACAGGGTAAGCGATGTTAAAAATGACATGACATTTGTACATTTAAGGAATTCTTGTTGTCTTCACAGCTTGGTTTGATCCTTTATTGGTTTCTTCTGCCTTATTTTATTGGCAACATGCTCTCTGTTCTTTACATACATATGCTAGATCTCATTTGGTTACTTGGCCAGGTTCACAATGTCTGTAACCAGGATGTACAGCCATGGGCAGCCATGCGATTGATTGGTCCTGTAGTGACAAAAAGATAATCAATAGTTATGCTATTTTCTACTCCCTCTTCCACCCATGATCTGCCAGAGTAGTCAACCCCTATGGTATTTTCCTCACACTGTCTTTATCCTAAACCTGACATGAGAATTGAATGCAACAAGTCGGAAATTTGTGATATATTCCTGTTGAATGGTGTATTGTAAGCAGCATTACAAATTTTCACATAGCACCCAAAACCTTGGACATATAGTTCAAGTAGTATCATCGGACAATCTTCCTAAAAATCCTGGTGCTTGTCCTCTTTAGTGTGTGAGAGAGCCTATCCAATTTGACTTTGTGAAAGAGGTGACATAAACCTCTGACAGGCTACAGCCAATTAAACTCATTCACTCCCAAAGACGTTTTTGAACGTCTTTTCAGACTTGGTCCAGAATTGGCTGGTACTGAATGAGTTATAGAGCACAAATATCAATTTGTTTCTGGCAGTTGGAGTTGCTCTGATATATTTACAAAAAATAAATTAATAAATAATAATAACTAGCCCAGCATGGTCACCCTTTGTCATTCGCAAATTCACATATTCGCTCGGTACATATAGCTATAAAAGCACGGGTTCATTGAAATACAGAGTACAGAGAGTGATTAGCAATATAACATGAATTAGTGCAGTGATACTGATCAAATTGAATTGTGCTAGAAGACAAAGTGACAATGCGAAAATGAATGATGGCGTAATAATGGCACAACAGAGAGTACAAATTGTTAAAGTGTCACGATGAAATTAACTGTTAACTGTTTAAGAAGTTAATGGCAACGAGAAAGAAGCTCTTAGAATGTGTGCCGACACGAGGGAAGGAGATGGGAAGGGTGGTGCGGCCCAGGGTGGGATGAGTCTCAGGGAAAGGAAGTGGTAGATGGCATGTACCACTTGAAATTTGAAGTAGAATGGAAACATGGTGAGACGCCAAAAAGACGGTTGAGCAGTTAAACAGCAGAACATTTTTATTCAGTGTGTGAAGAAAAAATGGCATAAGCTCATTACATATTTATGAGTGGTCTTGGTACATTTTTCAGTTCAGAATTAAATCCCTCAAAACTACCTGTTCAATTTTCACATCAATCTGTCATTTGTGCGCATGAAAAAAGTTATTTCTCATTTTTTTGGGGACGAGTCGCAAATGCTTTGGCTGAACAAGCTATCATAAAATGTCAAGCATGTTTCAATACATTTCCATTAGACTGCCTTCCCAGGCGAATCTTTACTTTTTCTCACAAAGGGAAATGTTTCAAATAATGGATGAAACACGTTTTCTGAAATACCTCATAGCAATTTTCCCATGAGGAAATTGTCCCATGTTCACATTTCTACTTTATTTATTTGATTATTTTTTTCTTTATGCTATGCAGTGCTGTCTTTTATTTCTTGTATCACAATGAGATGGTTGGCCAACAAATTACAGTGCAAACAATAACAGTGATATGGGAATCATGCCCAGTCTCTTGCAGTCTTCCACATACACAAAGGTGTGACTTTCAATTTAGAATACTGAATCTGAGATCAAAACTTAAGTGGCAGTTTACATCAGAATATCCCACCAGAGCCTATTACACAACGACCCAAGACCTGTCAATCTGGTGGCACTGGTGTGTTCAGCGACACAAATATTTAGTTTTGAGTGATATATGAAGGATTTTTAGAAATTAAATGTTTGGTTTTGTTTTGTTTTGCAGGGTAAGCGTGATTTTTTTTGCTATTTGTAAGAATCGTTATGAGAAACCTACTTACAAATTTCAATTCTGATCTGAAAAATGTACAAAGCAACTGTGAAAAGCTAACTGTATGAGCGACTGGAACTGATTCTGTAACAATACAAGATTATCTATCACAATCAAAGTATAGTAAAACATGAGCAAGTCTGATAATAATCTGTAAAAAATAAAAATAAAAACATTTAAAAATCCTTCAAACCTCCCAACTTTATTAATGAATGAGGAGCGTGTCAGTACCTAGTCGGCAGCTAGCTAGCAAAGCGGCTAATTTAGTACCACTAAAGTGATACCACAGTAGTATCACTTATTGCTCCTTCTTGTCAAACATCACAAACAAATGGTTTATTCATGAAAAGAAACTCGATATTCTCTTTACTGAGACTTTGATCAAGCCAAAAGCAGAAAGTAGAATATCACCAAAATAAAACCTTCAGCTGCATCAAACATGGATGAACAGACATTGACATGTCGTGGCCATCTCTATCATGTCACTGAAACACACAAACGAGTTACCTTTGCCGGTGGCTAAGTTGGAGTCTAGTTCTGATGGCTCACATATGATAATGGTTTCAACTCCAAAACGACATATTGTTTACCCAAATTTATAGTCCACCTAAAGGTTGGAACTTCAAGGCACCGCTTTAGCTTGGTACTCTGCTAATTTGTTGCCATCATAAGTCATTCCGCCGTTACATAACGGCTGCACCAGTCTGTTTGGTTTCATTATTTATAGCCATTTATAGCAGCAATCTATCTGAGTATTATGAAGAAAAAAAAATGGTCCAAACTTCCTGCATTCAGTAGAAAGTGCATCGTGTATGTGCCAAACTGTCATAGAAACAGACACTTTGTGGGGTTTGCGGGGGTGTGCACATCAAGCCTACTTCCGAGTCAAAGAATGCATCCCGGTAGAGCTTGGCTGTATTAACGGAGAGTGCATTGCCTTAGAGTCGTTTGCTATTCTGCCATCCATTAGTTGGCTTTGAAAACTGCTTTTTGATTAATCAGGTAGGAAGGCTTTTCAGATTGTGTTAGTGTTAGCTTTCCATTTGCAGTTAGGTAAATACAGATGTGTTTCTTTGGCTACATGTATACTTTGGTTGCTGACAAAATAGTCAAACATGAAATGGTGTGATTACAGATGATTAGCCGATTATGAAAGATGAGGGCATTCGTTACGATGGCTGCAATGTCTGATTGCATTCGGAAAAGGGCAAGGTCCCCTTTTTTATGGATTCTTTTGCACTCACTTGACAGATGGCCAGTGGAAATGGAGGAGCGGGGTTTGAAATCCTTTTTGTCTGTCCTATTTTTGAAAGCAGCATTTCCTGACCTTTACTGAGCCAAAGTACGTATGGTACCTTGACTCATGGGGGCCCCAATTTAAGTTAAAGTTTTTGAGTTACAAGCCATTGCTTGGCCAATTTTGGATTGATTCTATGCACAAGCGTCTGTATTTAAACGGTACGATGCTTTTTCTCTTTACTCAAAACTGGTAACAAAGGAATTTTTTTTTGGGGGGGGGGCAGAACAGATTAATAAATACTGGCGTTATAAATTGAGTTACGATCTTGGTAACAGCAAATACGAAACTCGTAAATCAAGGTAACACTGTATTTTATATTAATCACAATCGTGTGGCACTCTAACAAACTACATTGTCACAAAATGTTACTTTTGCACAAATGGTACAGTAAAATATTTAGCTTTTGCTATCTGGTGAAAGAGCCTGTAATTGCTTTGCCTGTCACTATTTGTCGCTGTCAACTAAGAGACATTATTTGAAATACTTAATAACTGATCATTTTTTAAGCAATTAAGTGAAACTGGATAATTTCCCTCAGGACATCTAATGATCTTTCACTGATGATGTCACAATTTTCTTTCAGTCATAAACAATGTTATTCACCAACATTGGACAGCTGATGCACCAAATTTCGACGTATCGTTCTCTGTCATGTGATGGTACTTCCAGCTTGATAAAAATGTTTCTTTGATTTGCTTTCTCCTGGGACAACCTGATAATGTTTGCACAACTTGGCCAAATGGGAAAACCGGTCCTAGACCTGGGCCCAGACCACGGCAGCATTTTTTGCAAATAATTATGGACCTGAATTAATTTCTTTCTCTCCTTCCACTTTGATGGTTCAAGCTGAACATTTTTAGAAACCCTGCTCACGCCTTGCTTTTTTTTCTCCACTGGTTCTCCGTCACAAAAGATACTTATTCTGATATTTAACACAATTGAAATTAATGATGTGATGAAATAACTTTCATTCAACAACAACATTCAACTCTCTCATCTGTTGGGAGAAGTGCTTTGCCTCATCCTCATCCCCCACCACCACCACAACCACCCCACAAAAAAACAGATTACCAACTCGTTGACGTCATGCTATAAATGCCATTATGGAATAAAAAAGTCGACTAATCTTTCCAACCCTTCAGGCACGGTGGGTGGAAATCACTGATCTAAAGGCTGCTATCGCTTCTGACTTTATCGCTTTCAAAAAAGGTCACTCTTTGAATAGTGCTTATTTTGAGAGAAAGATAAAGAATGTGAAAATCTGCAGGATGTTAAAAAACACAAAGACAAATATGAGGTGTGGATTGCAACAAGCAGCCTGGGAAACGATGTGTGCTGCAGCTTCCTCTAAACAAGATGCCCTCACGGGACATGTTACCTTAGCCACTTTCCATCACATGGACAAAAAAAACCCCTCCTTTATGGTGACCTTGGGGAAATGCACTGACGCTGCTGATCTCACTTGCATTTTGCCCCCAGGGGACCATTGAGGAAAATATGAGCACTAACAATGCTATTTGTCTCAATCTGAGCAGATCACTGACGTTTAGAGTCGTTTAAACGGCAAAATTATGAATGGTGATGAGTTAACAACTTGAATTTAAAAAATAATGTCGGGCTAGCGGCACAGTGAACAACTGGTTAGCATGTCCGCTTCACAGTGCGTAGGTGCAGGGTTCGATTTCTGGCTCCAGGTTTCCTTTGCGGAGTTTGCATGTTCTCCCCATGCCTGTGTGCGTTTTCTCCGGATACTCTGGTTTCCTCCCACATTCCAAAAACGTGCATGGCAGGCTAACTGAACATTCTAAATTGAACTGCAATTGTGAGCGTGAGTGATTGGTCATCAATGTGTGCCTTGCGATTGGCTGGCAACCAGTTCAGGGTGTATGCCGCCTATTGCCCGAAGACAGCTGGGATAGGCTCCAGCATGCCAGCAACCCTCATGAGGATACGCGGATTAGAAAATGGATGTATGGATGGATGTAGGGCTACTGTAAATGTAGAATCTTTACTGCATTGGAGTCAATTAGGTCTTCAATACTAAAGAGACTTTTGTGGAAGACTAGCTTATTCCCAGGGAGAGTACAATAAGGATCCACCTTAGGGACCCGTTGCATCCCCCATCCTTTCTGAATAGAACACCAAAACAGGCTTTATTAACTCTAACCCTATTAGGATAGTATTGGCTTCTGAATTGCTTAATGAACATACGTAAGGAGTACACAATAACACAATGGAGAGCTCCTAAATGCACTATTAACTTTTTCAAAGCTTAAAACCTTCAAAAGGTTCCATTTCAAAAGGATCTTTCCATAAGAAACAATGTATGTGGATGGATGGAAGGATGGATACATCTAATCTAGGTTGAAACTGCACCCTTGATGAAAAAGGAACTAATGAACTGTACAGGCAATTTTTGAAACATTTAACCCTCCTTGTCATACAAAGGAAATAAACCAGAGTTTACGCAAGAATTTACTCAAATTACACTTATTGTATTGCATTAAGTGCAAAGATATATGGACAATAAATCATCAGCTAGAAAATGGTTTACTCCTCGCACATGGTGACCGCCAGACATGAAGACAACAGGAATTGTTTCGAAAGGAAAAGGTATGTCGTCATGTAAAGTTGGAATAAAATAACATAATTTCTCAAGACTTTTCTGCACCTTAGTCTGAACATGGAGAAATGCCAGTGGGAGTCAGTGCAGATTGCCAGGAAAACCATGGGTTGTTGTTCTGGCTGAGGATGAAGGATCAAACTTACACTTGCTTATTTAACACTATTTAGTGCATTCAAGAAAATTCAATGCAGCTCTGTTTGTGTTTTGAAATGAAAATAGGGATGACACAGGGGTGAGGCAGATGTGTCTGTTTCTAAATGCTAGTGACTGCAGGGTTGTTTCAGACTTTGCCCAGCGGCTGCATGAAAGTCACTCCAAATCATGGATGTTATTGGCGGGGAAAGTGGTGTAGGGGCAATAACGCTGCAATTCAGTACTGAGAGTTGTCCCTGCAAGAACACAAAATAAGCTCCTCTGTAGAGGAAAAAAAGAGTAGTAGTTTTGGTTCAAATACATTTTTAAAATGTGATGGGGCTGTCATTATCACATATAATTTGTGTTTATCTTGTGGTTTCGTCTGGTAGTGCCTCTTGATATTAAATCACTTGAGCTGGAATAGGATCCCTTGAACAGCTACTGTTTCTTGGCAAATTAAGAAGACAGTTATTTCATAGTTCTGTGAAAAAAATATGCCAATTTCCACTGGCAGTGACCTGCCTCTCTATTAGCTTTCCTTTTCTTCACTACAGTCTTCATTACAGAAATGGGCTGGAAAAGTGCACCTAAGTGTGGAAGTGTAGAATACTTAAATCAATATATACACAGACAGACATTATTTAACACCGTTTTAAAGGTCAACTGTGAAGTAATTTTAGAACATCCCAAATGAAATATTTTTATTTCACAAGTAAAGTCACAACGGTAAAGAGCAGTTAACGGGACAATCAACAATGCAGTACAAACGCTGACAGGCATTCTGCATTCTGTAAATTACGTCACTGGTGCAGATTATAATAATAATAATAATAATAATAATAATAATAATAATAATAATAATAATAATAATACATTTTCTTTTGAAGAACGAAAGCATTTTGGTTGTTAAGCGCGTTGCTATGAGTATAACTATGATTATGGGTGGGTTAGGTTAAAAAAACTAACGAAACTATGTTTTAAATGGTTTAAGATTTAAGTACTGTAATATTCAAAAGATGGTCAATTGGAGGACGTGAAAAATCAAATGCGGAGGAACACATTTCACGGGGTATTTTTTGTTTCCTTTCGGCGGAGTTTAACGACGAACTGAGAGCGCAAGTTGCACACGGACGGTTGCACAGGAAGCCGTGGATTTGATTTCAAGCAGTGAGCAGGCTAGCACGTACTTCACAACTTAGCTGCATGCCGAACTGTTACAGTTTCTTTCTTCACTATGACATGTGTTTGATATTTAGGCAACTGCGAAAAAAAATTATTTAAAATGAATCTTGACAGACTTCGAAAGCGAGTCCGGCAGTACATCGACCAGGTAACAGGGATGCTATGTGGAGTTAATGTCCATCGTAGCTAACGTTAGCCTGCATTCAAGCCAAGTGAACATGTCAAAGACATTTTTAGAGAACGTGCTTATTCAAGCAGCATGGCATCATGCATTATGTGTCACTCTTGGGACTCTTGTGTTTGATTTCAGCAACAGTACCAAAGCGCGCTGTTTTGGGCCGACAAGATAGCGTCGCTTTCTCATGGTAAGTTGTCGGTGCCGGTGTCATCAAGTATTTTCATTCTGGCAGTCAACGTGAATGTTTCGAAATATCATTTGTTACGGGCAAATGGTGTGACTTATATTAGATACGTACTAAGAGCAGTATATTATTTTAGCTTCGCACAACATTTATGTCTTTAAAGCCAGACTATTTCCCTCATTTCCAATGAGGGGTTTGTTTGTTTATTTGTTTGTTTCTGCAACTTTGAACTTATAACACGCTGCATAATTGCCACAGGTCCACCACAACGACAAAGGTGATTGGATGGACGTTTTTATCCCAAGCCAATCAACCTCGTCAAAACGGTTCTAAATTCTTGTGCCGCATTCATATGAACTCGGAAATATCCAATTTGCCACTTGCATTTTGCGAACTTCAATCGTTTGAAGCAAATATAAAAAAAACAGCATGGCTGACTACTGTGTAATTTGAATGTCTGCAGTCTTGTTAACTAATTTAAATTAGCTCTCTCATATAACCTACTTTGTATTATTGTAGTTGATATGGTCTGTAGTCTGGGGTGTTCGGAAGTAGTACCCATTTGTGCTGATAATGTTAATTGTTCTCACGCTGCCAGGAACAACTTTAAAATAAAAACATATGCAGGCAATGATGTGAATGCTATTTCAGACAAGGTTTAATTTGAAGTTGGCCTTCTTACTGCATTGGTGGCATATTACTGTCATGCATGCATAAACAGTTGTTGCTGTGGTTCGCTTGACAACTGCACTTTTACTGACAATGTACTCTGCCTCAATTTTTTTTTTCATTTAAATCAAGGTTCCTGAATGACTTTGGTACTCGTTTCAGCACGAATTCTGTCTTTTATATGATTGATTAATCGTTGAATCGGATTTTAAAAAAGCATGTTTTAATATCCATCCCTTTATTCAAAAACAGGACATTATGGCAAATTGATACTGCAGAAAATTCTCAACTAGAAATTAAATCAGTTTCTGGTTTGATCCGTAACATGTCAGGTCATTGGCAAAAAATTACATTTTTGTTTTACCAAGTAAAAGCAAATGTTTTCAAATGTCTTATTTTGAAAAAAGACAATCAATTGGCTTTCAGAAATTCTGAAGATTTGGACAATTATACATTTAACAAGGTTTTTAAACGATTAATTGATTGTCCAAACTATCTATTAATTTGCGTTCCAATGCACTTCTGCTTGTTTGAGGTTGAAAATTTCCCAGTTTCCAGTTTTAGTGCAGCAGCAGGTTCACCTCAGCAACCAGGGCACACCAGCGCAGTGTTCCCACACAAATTAGAGTTGACCAAACATAACTACAGTTTTACTAGAACGTGAAAATATTTGGCCTTGACATTGGAGTAGTGTTCTGTTTCACAAAAAAGTTGCTTTGCAATGTTTGCCTGTAATGTGACATAGTTTAAAGCAATGGCTGACCAAATTTATCATCTCCCCGGTGTTGTGACATACAGAAGATCCACAGGACATATACTGGCTTGCTCAGTGCCTTTACTTGACGTCCCAATATCACAGAGCCTCGCATGCACTACGCTCAAGGAAACTTGATAAGGTAATTCCAAAAGTCTCTTTGTGGTAAAAGTTGGGCTTGACGTGTGTGTGGAAACCAAGTTAGTTCGAGAAAAGCTACGTTTCTGCATCATAGTCTGTGTTTGATGACTGCTTTGTTAAACATTTTATTTTTCAAATGAGGTTCACTAATGTTCGCTTGCATTGTGACATTCACCCTTTTTTATACAGATGTATGGAGCTTGTCAGTATCTTGCTGCACGGTGCCATGTAAGTTACTTGAATATGTGGTGGAACTTCTAGTATTGAACACAGTGCTTAGTGGTGTTCTGATTTTTAATAATTTTTTTTCCCACGTGAAAAGTACTGATGATGGATCAAACTGTCAACACTAAAGCAATTCATTGTGCGGGGCACTGTTTTAAGTAAAATTCATATCAGTCATCATCGAAATAAGAATTGTGAAATGTAAAAGCAATAAAATTCATAATGCTACTCGTCACATAACTCCTTTTTTTTCCCACCATCATCTTTTTACAGCCATTTTCTCTTTTGAAATAATTGTTTCTTTAAAAAAAAAAGCATCTAAAGAAGAAGCCAAGCGTTAATATTTTGTTGCTTGTCAAACTGGTTGAACAAGGCACCCTGAGGTCTAGCTGGAATCACACCCCAATATTTTTGTGATTTTAAATGAGTATTCTTGCAAATATACAAATATCCAGTCAAATTCTGAATTATATATAAGATAACCTTTTATTTGTCTCACACTGGGGAAATTTGCAGTCTACAGCCGCAAAATTGGGGGTGGGGGGGGTATGGAGGTATTTGATTGTAGGGGTTCCATTGTATTATACGAATTTTAATGAAAATTATTAAAAGTATGAGTGAAATGATGAATGGATGTCTGTATTTTTGTTCTAGTATGCCGCCAAGGAGTTCCAGCAGGCCTTAGATATTTTATCAGAGGAGGCAAGTTGTAAGAAGCTGCTAGACAGGAGTGTGAAGGAGGAGGTCGGGACACCAGAGGCAAACAAAGAGTGGGACATGTCGCCTGCCTCTGTAAGTTGTAACCTGTATATCTCTCAATCACAAATGAAATATTTACATTGTTCTCTCTACATTAAACGCCTTGTTTCATTATTGAAAAAAAAAAAAGGCAGAAGGAAAGTCTGAGGTGTTTGCTCCCTCTGCTGGTTCCTGCCAAATAGTAAAATCCATTGTGTTGAAACTGAGTCTAGGCGTAACAACCCTTTAAAAAAACAGGGTTGAGCATCCACCTGTGCACATTCTACAGCCAAGAGACAGTCAGTAGGAGCCAGCGAGTGTTGTATTGACAGTGGACTGAGGTTCGTGTTCCTCTTCCAGATCAGCAGTTCCATCTGCCTCCTGCGTGGCAAGATCTATGATGCCATGGACAACCGGCCATTGGCCACTTCCAGCTACAAAGAGGCCTTGAAACTAGACGTGTACTGCTTCGAAGCCTTTGAGCTTCTCACATCGCACCACATGTTGACAGCCCAGGAAGGTAACGAGTCTCTGGTACTTTCCACCTTATTCCAAAACAGTTCAAAATAGATATGCAGCCCTCAGACAGACTCCTCCTTTTTACCACCAGGAATAAAAACAGTTTTTGGATTTCTCACACACTCACATTATAACTGACTGCAGATCCCATTTCAGCTTAGTTATTAACCAAAACAGCAGCACCTACCAAAGCACATAATCAGCCTCTCGGGTAAATTTGTCTAATGCTTGGTGTGAATGAGTCCCTCGTGCAGTATTATAAAGAAGAAGTCTGTAAAGGTGTTTCATGTTCCATTATAAGGCGACTGACCAAATTGACACTCCTCATTGTTGTGTGGATCCACGTTTCTATTCGGGGGAGCTTTGTGACTTGTTTTGTCAAAGTCTGCCATGATTCTTACTGTTTCACTTCATTTCATAGTCCTTCTTCTTCAGTTATATTATTTGTTGGAAATTGCCCTAATCTTGTATACTCTACCTTGTTCAACAGAGAAAGACTTCCTACACTCGCTACCGCTGAGTCAGCAGTGCACAGAGGAAGAGGAGGAGCTGCTTCATTTCCTATTTGAAAATAAATTAAAGAAGGTACAGTTGTCCATAGCTGTTTGCAGGGGATAGGGACTGGATTGGGCCGCAAATAGCAAAAATCCGCATGTAATATATGGTCATTGAAATATACGGGTTGGGGGGGTATTCATTTAAAACCCCAAAAATTCTTGAAAAAACCACTGATAGACATTAACAATGCATTTTCAACAAAAAACAGGCAAATGGGGAACCTCCCAACCCCCTTACCCCGCCCCCCCAAAATATTGAAAAAAACAGTCATGTGTGAACATGCAAATCCTCAAGTGCTGAACCTCGAATATGCATTGGTCCACTGTACATAAGCATAATAATAGAAAACAAAAACCAAATGTACGGAAAGACGCAGAAAGTGTTTGCATGTTGTTGGCACCACCACATAACATGTATCGGCAATGCAAACACGAGGCCAGCACTTTAATACAGTTCTGAAAGAATTCTATGAGATTGTGGTGGCGTGCCTTAAGTGTCTCCATTCGTCTTTGCCACAACAGTACAACAAGCCCAGTGACCTGGTGGTGCCTACCATGGTCAACAATCTGCAGGACAATTTAGATGTGGTAGTGTCCCTGGCCGAAAGGCATTATTACAACTGTGACTTCAAGATGTGCTACAAGCTAACCTCCACGTAAGTAGTTTTGCACCCAGATTGTGTGTGGTGGTGATTCGAAAGTGCCTTGAGCTTACTGTCTTGCCTTTTCTGTCTTTTAGGGTGATGGTCAAAGACCCCTTCCATGCTAACTGTTTACCAGTGCACATCGGAACTCTAGTAGAGCTGGGAAAAGCAAACGGTAGCGTATACGCCTGCTTTTCAGAACCATTTGACCAACATATGCTGTGCATACATACAAGTTAAACGTTCTGGAAGTCAAATAAAACTTGAGTTCAAACCACCATTGTTGTGTGTGTGTGTGAGACTCAAGTAAATCTCAAGATTTCAGTTCAGAGAGTTAATAAAAAGCCTAACTCCACAATTTACCTGATGTTACTACAGAATGGTAATGGTGACTCGAAGAAGGAAATGGGATGATAACCATAGAGCAGGAAATGATTGTTACTGCGACATAGAATATTCTTCCATCAAATTTCCTCATTAGGGTTGCAGGTGAGCTAGAGTGGAGGACATACAAACTATGCACATAAAGAGTCGAAATGCAAACATCAAACCTCAGAATTGTGAGACGCACGTGCTAACCACTAATTAATTTTACTAAACGTGTACGAACATAAATACACTTATCATGCACTAATTTCAGCAATAGGTACAAAATGCCACAAAGTGCCCATTTCCATCGTGAGCCTGTCGAGTGTCTTGGAAGGGTTCGGAGACTTTATTTAAATTTTATCAGACAACATGTGTTTTTGCTTGTATAAAAGTTGTAATTGTTGCCTTGAAATTTAAATGTTCTCATGAAATTGGCACTCAAACGGAGTGTCACCGAGGAGATGGCATTCTACTTTGGAGTTTCTACTGTATTGACCTATTGATTAGAGTGTTTCCATGTTTATGTATGTCTGTGTGTATTTGTCCTACAGAGTTATTTTATCTATCACACAAACTTGTGGACTTGTATCCCAACAACCCAGTAAGTTTCACTTCATCCACACCATTTTCATTTGCCACAACGACCTAAAAAAATGAAAACACACACATTTCCAGGTATCCTGGTTCGCTGTTGGCTGCTACTATCTCATGGTTGGCCATAAAAATGAAAACGCCCGTCGCTACCTCAGGTATTTATGTTACCAGTCTGCAAGAATTACCATGTTTCAGAGTAAGGTGTTTGCCAAGCTAATGTTTTACCTGTCCCTTAGCAAAGCCACCACTCTGGAGAGGACGTATGGTCCGGCCTGGATTGCCTACGGTCATTCCTTTGCCATGGAGAGTGAGCATGACCAGGCCATGGCTGCCTACTTCACAGCCGCACAGCTGATGAAGGGGTACTCCCATAACTCAAAATCTAATTACCGGTATTTTTGCATTTGCAAAACTAGTGCCCCAAATAGCAGGTGGTGCGATGAGGGTGCTTGTAGTCACATTTGTTATGACTGACATCTCTGTTGCTGTTGATGTCTTTACACTGCCTGCAGGCCAGACATGTCATCTGTAAAGCTGACGGTTAGTCTGCCCAGCTCAATTTTGAGGGTGTAAATTCTTGTGATTTCTTTTTAGTACACTTGTAAACATTAACCTCCCCAAAAGTCCATTTCCCATTTTGGGCTGTTGCGTGTAAAATTTGGAAAAGGGTGTTCCATTAAGGAATAAGGTTTTAACGTAAGAAAATATGAAAAATGGAAAGTGCTTGTGGGTGTGAATAATTTCTAGATGCACTGTATAATACTGTAATATAATTTAAAAATTGTGGATTGTGGAAAATGTGAAAAATATTGTTTGCTATTAATATGCAAAGGTATTCATTAAAAAACATAATTTTGCATCCTTCAAATTACTCCCATCTCCCTGGTACTTTCTCCAGTTGAAAAATGAAATGCTCCTGGCTGGGGGGGGTCATTTCATGGTTAATTGTTTTCTACTCTCACTATTCATGATCAGTCTTCTATTTTGTTTCCAAAAATGCCTCACGGTTAGTGTAATAGTGCCTGTTGCTTTTGGCACTCACCATCTTATAAATAATAGGTCAGTGTTTTTGTCAATAACTTTTTGATACATCCTCTGACTTCCTTGTTCATTTATACCACATCTTCCTTTTCCAGGTGTCATTTGCCCATGCTGTACATCGGCCTGGAGTACGGCCTCACCAACAATTCTAAGCTGGCCGAGCGTTTCTTCAGTCAAGCGCTGAGCATCGCTCCGGAGGACCCATTTGTCATTCACGAGGTGGCCGTGGTTGCTTTCCAGAATGGAGAGTGAGTCAAACACAAGCTTAAGACATTAATTGTATTTAATGGCCATTTCAATAATCCAGCGAGGCATTCACTGTGAGTGTGAAGTTGTGTAAAATCTTTTCCACATCTGCCTTTCAGCTGGAAGATGTCTGAGAGGTATTTCCTGGACGCCATGGAGAAGATTAAAGCCATTGGGAACGAGGTAGCTGCCTTAACAATGGGAAATGGAAAATACTTTTTAATGTAACTTTTTTCCCAATTCTTTTGGAATCGTTTTCATTTTAGATATTTAAAATTATATAAATTATTGTTTGTATTCATTCCTTCATCTATTCCTGGTGCATTAATTTAAAAGGTGGATTTTTTTTTTAAACATTTTAGAATTTTCATTTGGAATTATTTTTGAGTGACTTAGGTTTCATATCAAAAGAAAAAGTTTCATATGCATTTTTGTAGTTATTTACAATTAATTCTTTCATTTTTGTATTATTAAAATGCTACATATTTTGTTTACTTAAGCTGTGTTTTTATTGAACACTGTTTTTAGGAAAGTGAAATGTATTTTACTTAATCTAAAATTCATGTTATTTTAGTTGGAAGTATTTAATTTTATTTCAAATGATTATTTTTGTAATTATGTCATTGTCACTGTGGCTCATTTCCATTCCAGGTCACTGTAGACAAGTGGGAGCCTTTATTAAACAACCTGGGTCACGTGTGTCGCAAACTCAAGTAGGTAGCATTGTTCATGTTAGATTTGCCCTAGAATGTTGGTTTCAATGCTCTGACATGCATTTGTGCAGGAAATACGACCAGGCTCTGGAGTACCACCGTCAGGCGCTGGTGCTGATCCCCCAGCACGCCTCCACCTACGCCGCTATAGGATATGTCCACAGCCTCATGGGAGACTTTGAGAGTGCTATCGACTACTTCCACACAGTAAAACATTTTTCAAATCAAATTAGTTCACCAGCCACGACAGTGGGTCCATTTTAGGGCCGTGAGATTAATCGATTTCATAGATTAATTCGATGTCCATCATATTACTTACATGATCTCCTATTTATGAGAGTAATTATGCTGTATAGCATTTCAATGTGTACCATTATCATGAGTAGTGCTAATCCCTTCTACCACTGAGGCGTGACTGTTGGCCAAGGTAGAAAAATGTGCATCCATGTTAGGGTTCGTTCAAGGTTGCAAATGTCCGCGAAAGGTTCGCCAAATATTCGCCAACAGTTTTTCTTGTCAACATTTTTCTTGTCGCCAGGGAATTTTGAATGTTCATAGGTTTATTGTACCGTTTGCCATCCAGTGGAAGCGTGGTTTTCTCCGTCACTATACACCGCTGGCATGGATAGAAAAACAAAGATATATTTCTGATTAATGAAAATATATCAATAATCATACAGTAACAAAATGTTGATTAATTCTGTGAGAATTCTTCAGGTGTTCATTTTTACACATTTTACCGAACTAAGGTCCAAGTGTACTGAACCAAAAGCCGTGACCACAGATCCAAGATAGTTTTGTCAGACGTTTTCCCCCTCTCTTAGGCGCTTGGACTGAAACGAGATGACACGTTTTCCGTGACGATGCTTGGCCACTGCATCGACATGTACATTGGTGAAACAGATGCCTACGAAGGTACATTGCACTTGTTTTTTTCATACTTTCCTGTGAAACAATTGGAAATATGTGCAAAACTTTGATGAGCCAAACTGACTTTTTAAAATCAATTTAAATTAAGTATCTTTAAAAATGTGAAATAAATCTCACATAACATAGATGAACTGTTTCCGTGGTGACCCATTACGTGTGCAGAGCATTGTCAACAGTCATACAAGTGTAAATAGAAGTTAACTGCTCAGTTCAGTTTATTAAGACTGCTTAACCTGCGCTCACATTAACTTTTTTTTTTGAAATTCTAACGTCATTCTTTTTTTAATGATCTAATCTCTGTGTTTTGGCTACAGAGAATAGAAAAAAAATCGACACCCCTGTTCAAATGCATCCCCTGCTCAAAGTGTTGAACCACTACCTTTTTAGTTCTGAAACTACCTCTGCATCTCCATAACTTCTATTTGCTGTTTTATGAAAGTCATCACAGTGTTCTTCTTTCCCATCATTGACAACTTTTTCCAAATGTGTG
>CAAKHF010001501.1:0-35031 GCA_901007745.1 Hippocampus kuda | reverse complement strand
CACAGATGTAATTGTTCGAGCTGGATTACACAGGTGAGGTAGTCATGAGGCCCTGATAGGCTGCTTTTATCTGAACGAGAAATCGGCTGCCTGGAAAGCGGGCGATATCATGTGAGCCTGTCAGCGCTGCTATTATTCTGTATGAAACTTTGATGTATTGTTGGGGCTGGATGCACGCATAAGGCACTGCACTGCAGCGCGTTCATGTGCTCAACCGAGTGTTACAGGTCAAAATACAGCCCAAAACAGTAAGGCATCTCATAAGGGGCCAGAAAACAGCGCCTGGTCTGGACTGATTGGCAAGTGTAAAATATTATGTGGGGCATGCGAATGCAAAGAGGGTGTTTGTGCCTTTGGATGTGCTGACGGTGACTGAAGAGAGAACAAATGCAGCTAAACATTTCCAGATGCCTAGCAATATCTTCATAAGTGCTGTATGAAAGTGAGGCGGCACTTTGGCAGAATGTTATCATGGGATTATTGGAGAAATGAAGGTGCTGTGAAACATATGTACTGGATATCATGCCACTAATAAACATAGCGGGTCAGAGCTAGTCCACTGCAGGAAGAATACAATTTTCCTCAACTAGAGCCAGCAAAATGGGTTGCATGGCAGCCAATAATTGACTCGGCAAGATATGCATACATAACCATTCATTAGGTACACCTCTAACCAATGAGATCCAAAACAAGAGCTAGAAATTATATTATGAGTATTGTTAGCATTACTTAATAGTGTTTATCACTGTAGTTGTTGTGAAAATGCATTGGTAATATTTTGCTTCTCATGTAGCTAAAATATATATTAGAAATGGTGATGCAATATGTGGTGTATAGTACAGTAAGCAGTGCCTTGACAAATGAGAGACCGGACCTTGGAGATTTGAGCTGATGTTCGCAAACTTGACATATGAGCGCTATGTGGTGGCAGTGAACTCGATTCCAATCATTTTGCATCATTATAAGTAGTTCAAGTAGTAGCACTCTTTTTTGATTGTATCGGCATGACTGTACAGTAATGTCCTGCCTCTCAGTGGCCAAGTTGGGTACACCAGAAGGAGCAGCTGAATGAATTTGATTGCAACATTAAATCATGATGCACAAACTGTTTAATGGTTTACATCCCAGCTAATTGTTATTTATTTTTATCCAGTACATTGCAATAGAGTGCTATTTTAAGAGGAAAACTTTCATAAAAATTAGCCAAAATCCAATTTCCAATAGCATGATACGATTCATACCAAGTTTCATCATCATCGTCTTTGTAAATGCAGGCTTGTTCACCAGCTCTTGCATTGGATGGCATGGGATTGAGACCAGGTGTACCCAATATTGTGGCCGAGTGTTTGAAGTGAAGAATGGGTTCCCAATGGAGACATTCTGGGCTCAAATGAGCACATTTTTAAAGCCATGCAGACGTCTGTATAATACTGGCTGACACAAGCTTTGTGAATGGCACCCACCACTGCTCCGGTGCAAGTGGGAGTTAAGGAAACGATTTGAGAAAAATCATAAGTCATTTGGTCGGGATATAAGGCAAACCTTAGGGTCGACGCACCCAGGAGATTCGTAAAGACTTTGGCATATGTGACTGCCAGGTCGCCATATTGCAATTCAGAACCCTTTGAATGAATAAATCTACTCACTTAGATATTCCCTGGAGAGCAGATGCAGCGGAAAGAGGGGGGTTGGGTGGGGGGGGGGGGGGGGGGGGCAAAGACAAGTTAAAGAAGAAAAGCTTAGAAACATTAAAATAAAAGGGTGGACTGGGAGCAAGGCTATGTGGGAGCTCGGAGGGTTGTCTCATCGATAATTGCACAGATGGTTCTAGCCAGCAGAAAGCTGACATTGATTTTGTGGATATGTGGTGCAGTATCACACCTTGGAGGGCATACAATGTTCATTGAGATGCGAGTTCCAGAGATCATACTCATAACTTAAAACACTCATATCGCTAATCATCTCTCCTCATTGCAATGAAATGAAAATTCCATTCATCTGCTCCAAACTTCAATAATATTTGAAATGTGTTTTATAATAAATGAATCACTATCTAATATTCTTCTTTATAATAAATAGAGGCTAGGGCTTAATAACATAATTTAATAGAAAGTAAAATATTTATACAGTTTTTGCATCATGATTTGATGCTTCAAGTTACTTGCAGATCTTGAGCCATGAGGTGCGTTAGGTACGTTACATTTTTTTGGTTAACAGGATTCAAAAATACTTGAACACAGAAAGATGTGATTTGTTCCATTCCAACCGTTGAGGAGTTGATGTTTTATTTAATCTATATTAAATGTGCATTGTCCCTGTCATTTGATACACTGACCACCCTCTGCTGGGACACAGCAGTTAAGTTTAGTTAAGTGCTAAATGACATTTGCCTGGGTGTGTGCACCGTGTGAGGAGCTTCTATGACATGTGAGGAAGAGACAGGTAGGACCTTTCTTCAGTGAGAGGTCAAGGGGCTGGAAGCAGGTTCTAAATGACGATACGAAGCACCTGTGAAGTGTGGTGCTTTGCCCTGGTGCATGGAGGGATTTACTGCTGACAGCAAGCAAACGTAATGTCTTGATAGTGCACCGTATTTTCATGTAATATCACACAGTGGTCAACTAGTTAGTTAGCATTGTCCGCCTCATGGTGCAGAGGTAGGTTAATGGAACACACTAAATTAATTGCACCTAGGTGTGATTGTGAGATGTTTGTCTAAGTGCGCCCTGCGTTTGGCTGGCAACCATTTGAACACAAATGATGTAGCAACACATGGAGACAGATCATATAAAAATACTCTGTAGACAATGTAATGTATGAACTGTCACTTCCATGAGTAAAGATGCCTGCCGTGTTCTGCCCCTGTCATCTGAGCAACGAATCCAAACTTGCCATTGACCCTGACATTGTCATCCAATTACATGTGGCATGCTTTTCAGCCACATTCCGGTTCTTTGGTGAATTTTGGAAAAAAAAGCATGACATGCGCACTATTTTAAATTGTGAAAAAAAGCTTATACAGGGTTGCCTTGATTTTCGAGTGCCCCAACTTGCAAGTTTTTAGAATTATAAACCCTCACTTAGTCTTATTATTCTTATTATTATCATCATTTATTTTATTTATAAACAGATTAGCAGCATTTCAAGTTCAACAGGGAATTATTTCATTTCCAAGTACATCAAGACATGAGATTAGTTGCGGCAGCAATTCAACTCATAAATCCCCCTTTAAAATGGAGAGGGCATAACCTGAGCTGGGCATGGGGCGGTATGGAGTGGAGAGGGTCAGGTTCTGGCTAACCAGACCTCATGTGATCATCAGAACTTTTCCTTCGGGCCTGCCGTTCTCCCTTAATTAGAGCCAGATAGTCACTGCACGAACCGCTTTCCACCAGTGCCCAGTGAAAATATTATTTATGACCCTCTGTTTAAACATTACGTGTTTATATGTTTATAGCAGTAGTCCTGGCAGATGTAATTCCTGATCAAGATCTGAGTGGACACTTTTATTAACAAGCTACCACAGAATAAATATGGTGCTCTTTGGGAATACAGGTGCTTTAATTGCTCATTTGAAAAAGACGTCAAAGAACTGCTTTGGGCATGCCGTTTTTGGTAGAAGCCCATACATATTTTTCATCAAGGCTCACAAATTCAGATGTGGCTAAAAATCAACACACAGCCGGTTGTTCTTAGTCTGAATTAGGACGAGAATAAAGATGTGGGCAAAGAAAGGAGATCTCACCATTGTAGTGGGATTCGGTCTCAATTTTTCAAGTTTCCCCCGCGGGGGATGTGGTGTGACCGGGAGCTTTGGGCAACGTGTTTCCATCACGAAGCTATTGTGGCGCCTCTCAAGTGGTTTCAAACTGTCATGTTCGCAGTGTTCTCACTTTGAATGAAACGTTTGAAAATCACAGCATCCCTCCCATTCCCCACGTAACTGGAGATCACTCACCGGAGAATGAAATCGTACATTATTCATCAGACTCGTTGCAACGTTGGAATGCATGTGTTGTTGTATGTCAGGTGGCTATTTCACTGTTTAAATCTTGTCAGTCAAATGACCTGCCACTGGATAATAGTGGAGGTCTAGCCTATGCGCAGGTGGTTCCCCTGGATCACTACCGGGCCCCTTGCCAGGAGAATGGAAACAGATGTTTATAAAATTAGCAAATCCATTTATAAACATTTATCCACATAATGGAAACAATTTATTCCAAGGGAGACCTTGTGGTTCATCTGCAACGCTGGTGGCTGTCACTGAAGTAATCTTACATCTTTATCCATCTTATTCATATCTGTTTTTGATGTACACAATCATCCATTTCAGTTATAGATAACCATGACTTCCAAAGATAATTGGGTTCGGTTTAATAAGTACAAATACATCCACGTGTATGGTTGAAAGCAACACAGCATCTTAAACCCATTGTGTCCAGGTTAAGCATCTGAGCGAACAATATTCCTCTGGTGACACAGTCTGATGCAACGTGGCTGCTATTTCCTGTCATCACAAGTGTATATACAGTGTGCTGTGGGGAGAGCCAAGGCCCCTGCATAGTGACATTTCCCTCCTGTTTCTCTTCCTCCAGCCTGTCAAATGGGAGAAGGCCGGTCCACAACCCAGAGGGAGGTGGGATGATGATGACACAGGAGAGAGAGAGAGAGAGAGAAAGAGAGAGAGAGAGAAAGGGAGAGGGCGGGGTTGTGTTTTCCCTTGCCCTTGACATGCCGTTTTTAAGGATACTAGCCTCTCAGACAGCTTCAGAATTCTTGATGTAATGGGACTGCAATCCTGTTCGTCAAGATCCAACTTGCACTAACGTGCAGTGGTGCCTTGAGATACAAGTGACCCGATTTACGAGTTTTTCGAGATAGTAGGCTTCATTCTGTGTAGTTTTTTTTTTTTTTTTTGCTTTGACTTGTAAACAACAATTTCACATTCTAGCTTTGCCTTAGCAGAGTACGCTTAGCTTAATGCTAGCAAATGACAGAAAATGTCATTGACAAAACTATTTCTCATCAAATGTTGTGATTTTAGGAGCAATTGATATTTGAACAAATATGATGGAGCAACACATTTAGATAGAGATGATATGACAATACTCACAGACATATATTCTTTATCCTCTGCAAAAAGTGAATAATATGACATCATCTTCCTGGGCAGCTTAGAATTGTAATTTCATTTTTATTTGCAGTTGGAGAGGAAGAAGTACTATTCTTCTTTGTTTGTGTGTGCATGACTCGTATCTGCGACTAGGTGGCCAAGACACACCAGAAAGAGCGGCACAAATAATTGTATTGCCGCATTAAATTGTGATGCGTAACCTGTGAAACTCGTTTCTCCATGGTAACTATTACTCCTTTTTCTCAAGCCAAAAAGGGACATGTAGCTAAATCTCAAGAGTTCACCTGTGCTTTTTTTTCTGTGATAAACAGACCTATTCCCATTAATGGGGCTCTTTCAATTACGTTACAGAGTGCAGTCAATGCTCTGGCCAATCGGAAAGTAGTAATTGGTGTCGGAAAAGTATGTAGATGCGACACATCTGGACCGAGAGACAAAGATCTTAGGTTTTTGGAGGAGGAGCAAAGTCTAGCCGATGTTGTTAGGGGAAGTTACAGAGAGTCTTTGCCCTTTTGGTGCTTCATTTTCAAAAGTAAATCATCTGCAAGACATTTGTTTTGAAGCGCAACATTAGGAGTTTTAAATGGCATTGAAGTGTTTTGGGATGACAGCTTGTGGTACAGTTATTATAAACGATTAATACAGGCATTTAAAAACATTTTCTGGGCGTTGTAATTCATAGTGTCTGTAGGATTTTCTATGATCCCCATATTGCAACAGCTATTTGCACACAAAAACAACTGCTTTGATTGAAGACCTTTTCATCCATCCATTATCCAAACCGCTGATCCTGACGAGGGTAGCGGGCGTGTTGGAGCCTATCCCGAAGTGAAAAATGGAGGATATGAGACATTTCATGAGAACTTTAAACAGCAGTCTGTAATCACATATACCCACACAGACTACAATTACCACAATGGTTCCATCCACAGAACCAAGGAATGGTTGCCGGCCTCGTTGGTGGATAGCTCTGTTCTTGTTTCAATTTCTTCAGTCTTACCTTTGGTGGTAATTATGTATTTTTTTTTTTTTTTCTAAGACTGTAGACTTTAACTGGATCCATCTTCGATAACTGCTGTTTGGGCTCGCAGCAGGTGGAGCGAATTCAGATTCTTTTGCCAGAGAAAAGTTTTGAGGAGTTACTTAGTCCTGCTGCCGGAGTACAAAGGCCCCCAACCTTCAGTAACCTTGTAGCCACAAATTCACCCTTCCAACTAGAAGTGTGACTGGGAATAAAGCGACAGGCAGAGTCAAGTAGCGAGGGTAGTCGAGAGCTTCATTAGCCGGCTCAGTGCTGCTGCCGGCGGCCCTTTGAACTGGCAGCGCTCTGATCATCGGCGAGCACGCCGTCTCACACCTCATCATTTCATACGCTCTCTAATTCGGGCACAAGGCAGGCAGGCTGACTCAAAGGGACATCTGCAGAAAGTAGCGGGCTGCTTGTTTTTCATCTGAATTTCCTCTGAACCGTCACTCTGTGGGTATTATGGGGGTTGAGTGAGAAAGCTGCAATAAACGGGAAAAACTTTTCATGCACTTTGGTGCCCTAATGGACAAAGGCGGCCTTCAGCTCGGCCACAAGCGCAGCATTATCGCAGCACAACAATGCTGCATATCAAACAGCTCCCAGCCAAAATCAAAGACAACACAAAACAAATCCCCCTGAGGCTGCAGAGGAGGCTTAACATCACAGATAAGATTAATTCCAACTGTAAGGTATGCCGGCACGTTGATGAAATCTATGAGTTTAGAACAGGGGCGTCGAAACTCCTTTTCCCAGTGCCAGAGGTGCAGACTGCCCATAAAATTTCATGCAGTGCAACTAAATTCATCATCCATTTGCACTGGTGCTACCAGTACACCTGCTGATCTAGAAAAATAATAGTTGTTTGTGAATATTTTTAGTTGGTGTTGCTGATAAACTTGCTATACGTGTATCAGATTCAGTTCATTTCCATAAGGTGAAAATGTGAATATTCACTCTGCAAGGTGATTTGTGATTTATGTGTGGCCCTAAATTTTGTCCTTGCACCCTAAAAAATTCAGGTTAGCGGGCACTGTGCTCCTATTAAAAAAATTTGGTCTGAAGATGCGAAAATCCATCCATCATTGTAAATCAGGGGTCTCAAACTCAGTTCCTGGAGGGCCGCTGTCCTGCATGTTTTCCAAGTCTCCCTGTTGCAACACAGCTGATTCAAATGATCAGATCATCAGCAAGCTCTGCGGAAGCCTGACGTTGAACCTGTTCATTTGAATCAGGTGTGTTGCAACAGGGAGACTTGGAAAACATGCAGGACAGCGGCCCTCCAGGAACTGAGTTTGACACCCCTGTTGTAGGTAAAGATATAAAAAGCAATTTTTAAAAATTATTCATAATTATTTTTATATATCACTACTGTCAGGTAAAACTCTCACAGACTATGGTCAATTTCATATTGCTTTACAAAACAATTCTGCTGGTCTCATGTGTACTCTGTTATTTTTCAGTTTTATTAACCACTTTAGAGTGGGGAAAATAGCTTGCGGAAACAATCTATTTACGCTCTTGAATGATGCATAGTTTGAGAAGTTTGGCAAAATTCCGCCCCTTCCCTCACTTGTGGGAGTAGTTGAAAGTTGAAAGTTGTCCAGACTTTCAAACGAAGCTCATACAAGTGAGCCAACAACAGTAAAAATAATAACAACAATAATTTTGAAGCATCACGTGAAAATTGTTAGGTTAGATATATTTGAGTAAGCCTGTTTTGTTAAATGTGTCACTTTAATGTTTTGATCAAGAAGGAACTCGTCAGCCATGAAGGTAAGTGTGTGAGGATTCAATTTTGCGTTTTAAACTGCTTGGTCAGCTCATCATTTGAATTAATATATGACTCATGACTCTAAGCAATTTGAGAAACAGTTTCGGAAAAGCTGAAACCAAGGTTGTTCAAGACTTTATGTATAGTCAGGGGGTCGGTGTGAGTGCAGATTTTGATGACTTTGAACAAAATTAAGAACAACCTGAACTAATCTGACCTTGACCCATTCGCAGCGGTCAAAATTTCGAATTGCGTGACTGCCGATGTGAAAGATGAGAACAAATGTGCTCTTTTTGCCACCAAGTGTAGAAAGCAATTAATGCAATGCTAGCAAACAACATAGGCTGTGTCAATTGTTAATTGTAGCATGTGGAAAGGAAAGCTAAAAAAGGATGACGAGCTGCAAATGCTCCGTGGGCTGTAGTTTGGACACCCCCGGATTATAATTTGGAAGACTTCAACCGACAGTGTCATTGATTTTGCACTGAACTGAACGTCTTCATGGTGGCTGCCATGGTAACGTGGTCTTAAAGTCAGCAATTGGTACCACTTTCTGCCGAGGCCCAGAATTACTGAGGGAGGTGAGGGGATGAGCGTCTGCGATGAGCATCATATCTGACACTAAATGTTGGATTGTGAAGAGCTCCCTACTTGTTTAGACACCTTCCCGTATGTGCAGGATGAACGTGTGCGGCGTGAGCTCTCAAATCCCTCATTGTGAAGCTGTGACAGTGCGAGGGCTTATTAAAGGCTAAGAGAATGTTTGGATTCTTCGAACACAATTAACACTTCATCCCGGCTAAATACTCGGTGGCAAGCATCTCAGGTCCGTCTGACTGTGCGGGTTAGCGTCTTTGCTAACGGTGTGGATTCACCGGCTAATGCCACTCACCTCCTTTTAGTTAATGAAGAAAGGGAGGCGAACGGGAGAGACAGAGGGTCTGCTCCTCCGACGTCACACGATAACCATGACTACACCCTCCAGGGAACTCATTCTTCCTCTACACAGTGAAGGCAAATGATGTTTGTTTACCCAGAAGGTTTGCACATTGTTCATATAATAGGCTGCGGCCACAGAGCGTGTTCTTCTCTTCTTTATTTATCTATTTTATCATCAACAACAATTGTCAGGAACAAATTGTAATTTTGCAGTTGCAGAGAGACAATCATTGACACTCAATTCTATTGTGTGACCAAAATAGACTTTTTGTACTGACCGTTTTTATCCTTCTATCAAAGGGATTTCAAATTCAATCAAATACCAAAATGTATGCCCCATTTGAGAGGGGTGAGCTCTGATTTTTACCAACCCAAACACTGAACGGTGGGTTTATATCTATATATATATATATATATATATATATATATATATATATATATATATATATATATATTTTTTTTTTTGCTTTTGCAAAAGCACCAAAGGCACTCAGGAAGGCAAAAGTAATATCATTCCGACATAGTTCATAAGCTCGGGAGGAATCATTGCATGACACGTGGAGATGCCTATTATATTTATGAACCAGTGTTGTAGTCATCAACTCATTGTTACGAGGGCCGGCGTACTGTATGGTCTAGTGAACCACTATTTTTATCATAGGGGATGTGTTTGTTTTAAATACACAACATGTAATTCTCTTCTCAGTTTAGTTTGACAATAAAGTACAAATGGGAGTGGAATTAAACAGCTGGAAGCTTCTTTGTTGAAAGTGTTGACTTTCGTTCCTACTGAATATTCCAATGCAACTGACTCGTGATCATAATGCAGGCCTGGATTGTCTACTTAAATGATGGAGCAGGCCACAATTTTTCATCAGCGCTACTCGGAGACCACGTAGGACCACACACTTTCTCACCGGATGCACGTCAAAAAGGCCATTTGAAATATGGACAAAAAATGTGCTGGCCAGCCAACAGTGAAACTCCATGTGTAATTCATGGCCACTGAAATCTATTGGAATTTTTTTGTTTGTTTGTTCGTTTTTGTTGTAAATTCCAAAAAAAATTCTACAATAGATGTTGATAAACCTTCAATATGCATTTTCCACGAAACACTGGGGTTCGCGCCCCAAATATAAACCAGAATACAAACAAAATAAACATTTTTTGGAATCTGAATAGAATCTAAACCAAATTAAGATATTGGAAACAAATCCGCATGGGTATGCTGGAGTCCGCTGCAGCAGAGGAAACATGTTTATAATTTGGGCCCCAAAAAGTTTTTGGGGGGTATGGTGGTGGATTACTCAGGAGTGACTCAGCAAAACACGGCCGCGGGCCACCAGTTATGCATCACTGATGTTGAACGTACAGAATAAGAATTTAAATGTATTTGTATTTATTTATTTGTGTATTTCTTGACTAACATGCCAAAGTGCCAAATCACACCTTCGCTTGGCATTATAGCCACGCCACATTTGTCAAATAGCTGCTTGAAAAGTATTTTTACATTTCTAGCCGTGCCTAAAATCAGTACATGAAGTTAAATACACCCTGTTGGCAACATTCCGTGTTCTTCTCACAGTTTGATCACGCACACATCTCTATAATCTATAGTCTGTGTCGCGGACGTGTCAGATAAACGATGTGACTAGAGTAAAGTGAACGCAGCGGAAAGATTAATCGCTCGTGAGGAGCTCATCCAACCATGAGATTTGATTTGATCAATGCGATTGCGACACGGTTGATTCACACTTGGTCCGACGCAGCGGAGTGACGAGCAAGGCGGGTAAACAAACGGCCATTAAATCCGAGAGACAATCAATGAGAAAATATGGAACGTGGATTAACTGTCGGTGGCCACGGTTTACGGTGCTTGTTTACATTTGCTGCCACGTTACCTCCGAACACAGCGGCCTCTGTGTGCTCGCCGCGATTGTTCCTCTTGCCGTCTTGTGTCTGTTAATCTTTGCTGCTCTAATGACAGAAAAATGTGTGTTGTCGCTCCATTTACGAGCGCAGTCATTTGTTATGTGGTTGTTTTGGCACTCGGTTCACACAAATCAGCTTTACGACTATTCATAAGCAGCTCGGGCCCATTGACGGCATTGTGATGTGCAGTTTGTTCTCACCAGCTATGAGGGCAGCTGATGAACTTGGCATTAAGCCAGAGAATGGCCTTGGAAGTTATATATGATATGCCTTAATGCTGTGATGCTGATGACAGCGCAACAAGGATGAGCTGTCAGCATTCTTCTTTGCACCCAAACCGCGATAAGATGGACAGCAGACCATTTGAAGAAAGGAAACAGATCGCCTCGGGATGTGTTTCGAAACCAAAGCGGAGAATCAAGCAGCTCATCTTTTGCACTGACAATTATTCGCCACCCGACTTAAACTTAATTTGCATCCTACCACCGCACGCTGTATCCATCTCCGCTGAAACAACCGACAATCTTGAAATTCTCCCTATATGAAACTTTAATTTGAGAATTAGCAACGGGAAGATAAGAGTTCAGAGACGAGAGAAGAGGGTGTCCAAGGTCATCAGAGAGAAGAGCTAAGAGGTTTCTTGATGTCAGCCATATGTTACCTGGCGAGCTTCGTGCTTTTGCAGCTTAAAAGAAACACGGGCATCTCTCCTGGGAAAAGATTAAAGCAGATAATAAAGGGACTGCTTCCAATTTCAGTTGTTGGTGGAGATAAACTATGCATTAGGTGCATATACTGTATATATTCTCTCTCACACACACACACACACACACACACACACACACACACACACACACTTTTTTCCCATGACAACAACCAAAAATCCTTATCCCGTTTCTCGGCTGTATTGCACAGGGCTGATATGGTGCCGTCTGTCAAATAAGTCACACTGTAATACTTTCTTCACTGGTTGCACGTGTTTATCTATATTGCCAGTCTGATCACTGGGCAGTTTTGACGGAATGGATTTATTGAGATTGGCCAATATGTTCCTCTCAGTGCACAGCGGTTGCTGACAGGCTGCTGTGCCGGTGGACTTCTAAATTGTCTCATTGCAGCCCTGGGATGAGATAGTATCAGTAACTGGGACTGCAGATGAGTTTTGGTGGTCTGATTGTGTCATTTTGTTGATCCACTGGACATAAAGGTGTGATGGCAGCTGTAAGCGCAGTACCAAATCTTTAAATGATGGTATGTTACATTTAGAATGTGTATTTTCTTCCCCAAATCTGTGATAATCTTTCTAGTGCCATCAAAACTTTCCCATAAGAAACATCGTCATTGCCACCATAAACTATATAGTTGTCTGACTTTTTTGCCAAATCCTCAGGTAACACCAATCAAAGCAATTCATCAAGTGTGTGTGCTCAATATTATTCCGTCATTGTTGTGACATTTGTCTTTGAGGCACAAGTGGACACCTTAAAAATTTTGAATGGTGCAAGCATGTTGTGAATGTGATTTAAAGGTGACTGTGCCTAAATAATGAGTTTCTTCACCAGACGAAAAGCTAAATCCTTCCAGGATGCTTCAATTTGCCCTAAAACCTAGCTAAACAAGGCGTGTATTAACGTTCAGCCTCATGGATTGGAAAGAAATGAGCAAAATATTTTAAGAATATGCAAACGTCCCTTTTTTATTCTGCATCGAGGAACAATAACAAAAGGATAATGTGCAGATTACAGCTCCTTGCGGCAAAGATGGGCTTTAGAGGCGGAAATGTGCAACAGAGATTTTTTTTCCCTCCCCCAGTCTATGAATTAGCCTAGTGTTCTGCCACAAATATAGCGTGTAATATGCTTGCTAATGGGGATTAGTGTGGAAATGGAACTCGAGATGTCTGGCATTTCAGGGATAACGTACAAAATACTCAATGAACGAGCTCAGTGACACAGTTCATGAATGCCATTCAAATGCTCCCAGTTGTTCTTTTGGCATTTCTTCTTCAGATGGTGCAGCTGAAGGTTGCTAATCATAGAAAAAGGTTCAAAAGCCTTCTAACCACTCATAAAATCAACCTTGGGGAGCTTAGAGAAGAATGTTTGGAGAGTATGAAGCTTTCACTCGCATTATATATGAATTAAGTGTGCGTGCGTGTGTGTGTGTGTGTGGGGGGGGGGTCGTCCACCTTCAAAATGAATCTACACCCTCGGACAGGGAAGGGCAACTGGTGGTCCACATGCAGCCCCCACCCATTGTCTGAGTGAACCTTTACTAAAACCTCACATCACCTGAAAAAACAAAAGTGTGAATTATGAAGCTGTTTCTTTTCTGTTTTTTTTTAACTTTTATTTTTGGGAGGTTTGTTTGTTTGGTGTTATTTTTTTCTGTTTTGGGAGGATGGACAACCCCCATTTTCCCTGGGAAATTCATATTTGTGGTTTATTTTTTTTTTTTCTGAAGATTTTTTTAGGGTTTACAAACAAACAAAAAAATCTCATACATTTCACTGGGCATCAATTATATGCGGATCTTCGCTATTTGAAGGCTGGCCAGATCCCTATCCCTCACGGATGTGAGGGATACGATTTTAAGTTGTAATGTCACCATTCGCCACTCGATGGAAGACATCGCTTGGTTGCACTTACACTGGGTCTTATCCCACCCTACACAGGAGTAGACCTAATAATTTTGGAATGACATGCATATACAATTGTTAGGTGAGTTGATTTTACACTTAGTATTAGTTTGCTACACAGCAGTTTCGTGCGGTCCTTTAATGGTAATTTTGATACCTTTCTGCACAAGAAAAAAATATCACAGTTTGTGGTTATTTTTTAAATATTTTTTTTGTTGAAGGCTCGATCTTTTATGCACGCATTGAGAATGACATATATTAAGATCCCGTAATGCTCTTTAGTTGAATACAAAAACAGACACGCAGATATTTTGTCCATGTTTAGAATGGCATCACTATTCAGAATTTCTTCTGAATGTAATTGACAGTCATGTCAATTCTATGAAAAATGCAGCAGTGTTTTTTGTTTGTTTTCAACTTCAGGCAAACCTTTTTTGTGACTTGAGCTGCTGCTTCCCTTCCAGCCTCACCTCTGCAGTCCACCCTATGTCTTATCTCAAGCTGTGTCCTCAAGCGAGCCCTTGTAAAGCTTCCAAAGGTCACACTTTGGGAGCTCTAAAAATGGTGCCAGTGTCTCTGAGCAAACAGGAATGTCATGACCCCTATGTCAGTAGTTTGAATCAGCTTTTGAAGGTGCCCAGTAGGAATTGGTGTTCCCTCTGTTTTTGTTTTGAAGAAGTCTTAGGGATGCAGAGGAGATGGGCGAACTAAAATTGAAAAATGGAAACAGAGGGAAGACTGAACTGGTTTCTAATAAGAAGAAATTAGACATCAGAATAGAAACGCATCAAACCTTACAACAATTTATCCTCAGTTCAGCTCAGCTGTAGTACTATGTGTTCTATGGGATGATAAAAATTTGATATGGAGTCAATGATTACCATAAATATCCCTTTGCAAATCAGTGTGTTTTCAGTTTATGACATTTTGAGCACTTCAAGGCACAACAGAGGTGGACCACAGGGTCTTACACAAACCAGGCCAGACTTCAGCAATGGCTAAGAACATCTGGGATTACTCTCAAACACGCCGGCGTTCACGCGCGCGCGCGGACGCACACACACACACACACACACACACACACACACACACACACACACACACACACACACACACACACACACACACACACACACACTCTCAGCCTCATTTCTAATCTTGGGACCAAACAAAGCGACAGGGTCCACCTCGGCAAGATTCTGTCACTGTGAGGTGTTTATTAGAATCTACAGGCAGAGTGACCGTGACATGAAACACAAGAGATGAGCTGTTTAAATTTGCTCTCTATTAGCTCCCGCCACACACAGTTGATGAACAATGATGCAGGGTAGGCTCAGAAAAATGAAAATACCTACAGATGTCTCATGGTACCTCATCCGTTATCTCCTTGGGTTTTTTTTTTCCACATTCTGTTAGTAGAGCATCATCAAAATGTGATTGGAATTTATTGGTTGTGTATCTGTGTTTGGATCTTGCAGGTCCAATGGCCTCCATGGATCACGGCAGAGAGCTGGAGGAAGCAGCTCCAGTGAGAAAGCTGGTGCAGCAAAGCCCTTCGAGGGGCGGTCAGAGCCACAGGCCAGCCGGCTGGAAGAGGAGACGCCCACGGCCCCGTCTTTCCCACAAGGGGCCAATGCCGTTCTAGAGCAAGGTGAGGTTGAAGGCTCGTCACCTTTCTTGGGCAGCGTTCAGTCAGTTCGAAAGGTTCCTGAGCATAAAACAGTCAAAATGTCACAATAGTCTCGGAAAGTCTGAATTCACCAAAAGAATGCTATTGTTGACTTGAGAAGAAAGGGCATGTCTCAACAGATTAATGAACTAGCGTGCCTTTATTGTATGACAGAGGTGGGTCCTTCGGCAATGTCATTCATTTAACCATATGGGAGATGGATATTGTTAGAAACTTAACCTTTGGGTTGATTGCACTGGAATAAATGGGTTCTGTCCAGCGGACTGAGTCAATTATAAATAACTTTAACAGAGATAACACTTTCGAGAGTTGGGTTTCTCATCTAAACCTCCGGTGCTTAAAAGAATGTTTAACTTTGCTGTCAAGCCAAACAAGCCGTTGTGTGAAAAATCCCTGATCAAAAATCTGAGACAATATTTTACTTCTCACCTATTCAGTTTGATTTTCTGGGCTGAACCAAAGCAAACTCCCTGTATTTCAAAAGAAAACAGACGAGGCGTCACCGAGAAACTAAAACATGCTGAGGCAACATGATCAAATGTATAGTGTATACACATGGTTGGCCTACGCACTCGCCAGTGTTTGCATATTGCGCAATGTCTGAATGTAAAGCAACAGCAACATGTTCGTATGTATGCGTTCAGAAACACAAGATGCATGAGGGCATCTTTCCCAAATGTGCTAAGAAACATAGGAACTCCCTCAGAGACAAAATCCCAGCCTTCCACCACTCCCCAGGAGGTGCCATGCAAAAAAAAAACCCAAAACAAAACAAAAAAAAAACACATAAATTAAAGCCCAAGTGAGTAGAGGCTGCAGCCTGTTGATGTCTTGGCATGGTTAATCAGTTTCGAGGAATGTGAACGGTGAGGCGGAGGTTTTACAATCCGCAGAGAATTATGATCTTCATTGTGTTTTTCTATTTTTTAGTCATACTTCCTTTTAAGTTTATCATCATGCCTTCCATTCAGGACTCTCAAGGGCGCAGAACAATACTAAACAATGGGTGACATTCAGAAATAACACGCATTTGACAGAACCTTAGTCACCCGGTATTCTTGGTCGAACCATAAAAAAGAGAAAAAGGGAAAACCCTCAGAACCATTTGTGACTGCTCAGTGTTTGCAACACAATAAGAAGGTGGCTCTGAAAAGGGAATGGTTCAGTAAATCACAACGCTGTCTCTGCAAACATCATTTAACACCCCTCTCTAGATCAAAGTCTGCTAATTTACAGACTTCTAGGAAAAGGTTAGGTGGCTAGCGGTGAGGTCGTAGAACTAGCGTGGTATTACCAGTAAATTTATTGTAAATAAGGACCCCAAAAGAGACTAAATCTCATTTGTTTCGGATATCAAGTCATCACTGAGTATTCCTCAATTTTAGGACAAAGACAGACTATATTACCTGCATCCATGAGTCCGTTTGGCTGCAATGACTTCAACGCCAAGAATGAACAATCACAACCACATCCAAAACTACAGCTGAATCAAAAATTGTGCCTGTAGTTAGAGGTGGTGATGGTAGTGGTGGTACCCATCCACCCTCTGAGTGCCATTGAGCAGCATCTCGCCACCCGAATATCCGAGGATCTTTGGACAGATCATCTTTTATTCTGTGAGACGCCGCGGGCAATGTGAACGTCTCATCCTGACATGTTCCAGATGTGAGATGAAAGACATCTTCTTGATCGCAAGCTCTCACATTCAAACATTCCGTTCGGACAATTTGATAAAAGCCAAGCGTCTAAAAGCCAGACGGACGACAGGATATTACACATTTTGAAGCCACGGGCGATTTCTGGAAGCCCTACGAAGGCCTTTGTGAGAAAGCTTTGTGCTTAATGCTCCAGTGATTTTTTTTTTTCCCATCAAAAATGAAGAGGCGTTCTAAAAGTCCTCCTTTGGGATTAGGGGTTCGGTTCCACTCTGTGGTTGTGAGTGTGAATGGTTGTTCGTCACAATATGTGCCCTGCGACTGACTGGCGATCAGTTCAGGGTGTAGTCTGCCTTTTGCCCGTAGTCAGCTGGGTTAGGCTCCAGCACCCCCCCCCCCTCGCAACCCCGTTCAGGATAAGCGGCGTTGAAAACGGATGGATGGATAAGGGGTATGACCTCAAGCAGCAGTAGTGACATCATTCTGAGGACCCAGGAAACAAAATAGATAGACCACTCTCAGCAGATCAGATCCATGCGCGTCAATTCACTGGGCATTACATGACTGCAGAACTATGCCAACTTGAAAGAAAAAAAGAATGGGCCCTGATCAGTTAAAGCAACTTGTTTTCATGCAACAGAGCTCAAACTTATGGGGAATCTTGGGAAATGATCACAGGCTGGGCGAAGATAAAACGCTAAAGGAAGATAAAAGATATCCTTTTGGAGGCGCGCTGATCTCGTGTCGCAGGTGTAGAATAAAGTTGGGTTTGTGTGGTAGATGAGACATATACTGTGGAACTCTTGACTAAAGGCCCTATGAAATCTGGTTGAGACATGTCTGGATAAAGCTTTACATCACTCTTTCTTCAAAGCAACATGTGGTGCCGCACAAAGAAAGTTCTGTTTGACGTCGCTCATCGGGACGGGAAATTGACATGTCTGTGTGAGTCATGAAAAAAAAAGAAAGAAACAAGAAGGCACGTGCCGATGATCCTTTTGTGTTTCTGTTTTGCAGGCACTGCTTTAAGCGCCCTCCCCCAGGTTCTGATTTCTACGCTCTTCCTTTGCCATGGGGGGCCTTGCTGCTAAAGGGCCTCTGCTTGCCCAGCCTGAAGAGTGATGTCCATAGCACCTGCTGGTTCTTCAAGCAACTCTGTCCACCTGAAAAAAAAAAAAAAATCAGGACAAGCCGCTCAATCCTTAGCTCGAAGGAGGAATGAGAGAGGGCAATGATTGGAGGGCGGGGGGAAGGGGGAGTTTTTGAGCCCCTAGCTATCCGAATCTATTCCTCTGTCACCTTAAATGACTTGAGCTCTCTGTTTTCTCGCAAATTTTGTTTTTTTTTCTCTTCCTGTCATTCACTTTTTAGACACCGCTCATAGCCGTGTCTTACACACTTAGCATGACATGGTTCAGACGCTCCCTCTTACAGCATCCGCCATTTCTCCATTGTGTAGTTTTCCTTCAGTTAGTGTAACTTGAGGTTACTGTGGCCCCCGATTTTGTCACTTTGTAGCAGCTCAATGGCGATGTTTAAGGAGGAAGGCGCTAATCATACAATGGTTAATTAGTTATAGATCATTTTTATTATTATCGTCATTTGAAGGTCTGGATTTCTACTACTACTTCATGCGCGATGATAAAAGCAGGAGTGTTGCATCTGACTGTGCTTTGCATCTTCGAATGCCATCCACATACAACTTCATTTTCAACTGGAACTGTGTCACACATAATATCCAAAAGGTCTCTTGAAATGACAGAACTTCTACTATGTTTAGGAGATTCTGAAATCTGAAGCTTGTTTGGAGCTGCCCTCAAGCTCTGTAGCAGTATGCATCAACTCAAATGAGTCTTAAAACTCAAATCTCATTTTCAATCCTGACTCCAAAAGCCGAGTACCTTCCTGCCACATGACTGTTAACTGGCAGGGGCGGTCTGCGTCATGGACAGACCCGCCATGCCTTTTAATGAAGTGCCAAATAATGGAGCCTCTCCACAAATGCTGACTGGTTGTGAAGAAGTTACCTCTGTTTTTCGAGTTTTGAAACACTGACATGCATTTCAAGTCGGGGTGACTCAAAGTTGACCTATATAATTTCGATTCGACTAAAATAACTAGAATGGCACTACACCCTTGGCCAAAATATTTCTGGTTTGGATCAGTTGAATTCTACACCTTCAAAAACAGTCATCTTCTTGATGCCTAGATTTATTCCCCTGCATTACTTATAAGAAAGCCACACAAATGAGAAATCTCGCGGAATACTCACCCACCTTTACTCCATTATTCCTTGGCTCATGCGCCAAATCTAGATTAGTCCATCACTAATGGTCCTGCTGTCTAATCCTATCTTGACTTTTAAACCTTTGATCAAACAATATGCCTTTGCATCATACTGGAATACATCACTGTTTATCTATTCGCTTTGTGTTTCAGTCTTTGTTTTTTTTCCTCAGGGTGCTAACATAGAGGCTTTTACTAGAGCAGTCTATCATATAAAACAATCATAAAGTTCGCAGCATTTAAAGCTTATAATCGACATATTTTCGTAAACAGCATTATTCTCATTGCGTGTCGTACAATATAACCATGTATCCACGCCGGGGCCCTTTGCAGAGGTGATCTTTTGCCTACTTCGAGTCGGGTACAATTGCCTTGCCAGTTCGCCAGCTCTTCCACAGCACAGGTGGTCGAGGCTTTGATCCTTACCCTCATTAAAACTCGGAGTTAATCTTTCTCAGATGGATCTGCTCGAGGCTGACCGGGAGGGAGCACGTAGACTGAATTCGTTGGTTAAATTGGCTTAGACTGGAACCCCAGCATTCAACTCCCAATCCCTCAATGCCCTCCGTCACTGGTTCAGTGTGTAACCGTGTCAAACACAAGGACCTTTCATCGCCATTTGTTAGGCATTGAGGACCAAAGCGCAAACTGTACCGTAGGATACATACATTTTTAACTTCAAGCCCAGTTCTCCATTTCAGTTTCGCTCTTTGTCACTGCGTCTCATGCAAATATTTTCATCAAATGAATAGGCTCCATAAGCCTTGATTAAGAGAGCACCAAAAAACACTGTGGTAGTCAACACGATTATACCAAGATTATACCATGATCGAAAATGTATTCAACCCTCGAGCACTGTGAAGCCTAATAATTCCAGTTCCGCCGTAATTATTTTTTTTCATATCCTCTCAGACAGAGATGTAGATTTCATTAACGCTCCTCGGGTGTGAGGTGTTCTATGATGGGGGAAGATAGCTGGGGGACAAAAGTCCTGATGTTGGAAGTCGTGACAAGGGGTTCATATTGATATCCGCCACACCCCCCACCCACCCCATCTCGGAAGTTATTGTAAATGGAGCCGAACGTCTGTATCCGCACTGTTCGTCATGAATGTATCCTCACCATCTGCACCAGCCGCGCTGCCCTTCAAGAGACCGGAGCAAACCGACGTCAGCGCTTTTGGAATCTTGCTGGATCCAAAATTCAAAGACACGTATCACACAGATCCAAAGTATACGATTTGAAGTAATCTCAACAAATAAGCGTGGCTTTACGCCAAGGCTTCTCTGCATGGGCTCGCCAGGCTGCACTTTTGCATTTCATTATGCTGCTGGAAAAATACACCCTGAAAACAAGAGTCCCTTGGTTTGAAATGGTTTTCCAGTGTGTTGTGACAATTTTATCTTGTCTGTTTTGTTTTTGTTTTGGTTTTTTTTTTTTTTTTGTCTAGCTGGTTGTCCAAAGCTTACCTTTTTGACTACAGTCTGAAACGTTGTATCTTTTGTGGATGTAACAATATAGAAAAGTAGTCTGCAGCACAATATGTCATGGAAACGTGAAAGCTTTCAGGCATCCTCATTTTTTTTTTTGTAGATCGTAGCCCAGAGCAAATCAGGTTAATGGGCCTTGTGGTGAGGAAGGACAAGCATGTTCGGGCTCGGCCTGAAACGGTAAACCAATACATTATGCTCGAGGAGCTAAACCATTTGCCCTAATGGGGTTTTTTTTCCCCAGCAAGACTTACACAAGAGAAACCCTACTTTGTCTCTCACTGTTCTCTCCGGTTCTTCATCTCTGTGACCGAGTAATGTTCCTATGCACTTGTTAGCATGTTTTCCTTCTCGAAAATGTTTGTTCTGACACCTTGCCCCCACGTTTTTGTTGTTCATATTCATTTGATCGGGAGTGAGAATTTACAATGATTTGTGTGTTATTAGTCAAGTAACACAACTTTCACTAAGCAAATTTGTTTTAAACCCAGTATCATTTCATACTTCGGCTTACAAAATAATGCAAAATTAGAGACAGAAGCTCGCACTAGACATTCCATCATTTTACCGAAACACATCATGTCAGCCTTCAGCATGGGTACCGTTTAGTCCTGTGTATTCAAATCGTTTGGTCCACCCAAAGGATAACTAGTTTTTTTTTTTTCTCCCGTGGGAAACGACTATGAACTGACATTATCTCGGAGCTTGGCAAATGAGACTGCCTACACCTAGAATAGCACACAGGCCCCCCTCCTGCCCTGATTGTGACACATTCTCAATCCATGTGAAAATCGTTATGCCCACCGCGCGGGGAGACTTACGGGCTGGCATATCAGTGTTACTAGGTCTCGAGCAGAAAGACAATGTATTACTCCTATATTCTGTTTTAAGGTGTGTGCGCAATATTACTCACCAGGCCAAATGTACAGTCCCCTGTCTCTGTTTTGATGTTGAACTGGGCAAAATTAAATGACAAATAAAATAAAACAAGTGTATCAGAAATGGTTGAAATACTGTGTACATATTTGAACTTTTGGTTTCTAATTTATAAAAGATAAGCTTTAGCTCTTGGAGTACTTATTTTATTTGATTTTTTTTTCCTTTCATGCGTAGCTTTGTGTTTTTATTTTCTATTTCTGTAAAGTGTGTAAATATATCTTTATGATAATAAGTAATATTAAAAATCTTATTTTAAGAAAACATGGTGTGGAGTTGTCTTTGGCTGAGAAAAAAAAAAAGCTAACAAAATGACGTGGTCCCTTTCATGCAGGTGCTGAGCAGCTGATAGAATAGGTTTACCTAGTTGGAATGCCAGTAAGTTAAAAAACAAAACTAAAATAAACAACAACAAAAAAACCAGAAAATATAGTAGTTAACTGTTGATGGTGCAAAAAGACAATATTGCAAATATTGACAAAACAGATCCCCTTATCCCCTCCAAATTTAGCTTAGCTTAGTTTGGCATGGTTTGTTACTTCTATCAATTAGTGGTTGACAGAATGCTTTTGGAGTTCATTCCTGTATGTTTTGAAAAGAAGTCATGTTTAAAAAAAATACACACAGGGTATACACACAGATATACCAATACTCAGGCCAAAATATACCCCCCCCCCGCTCCTTCCCAACTACTATAAAAGTCACTAAACATCCGATTGTTGAATGTCTCCAAAAGATTATTCCAGTAATCATACTGTGGTTTGGGCTCTGTTAAGAGTTATTTTTACTGGCGTTTTTCCACATGAAACAGTCATGCTTTACGCGTTATTTGTAACCCATAATTGTAGTGACTTAAAATATGTAACTATGTATACTGAACAGTGTTATGCTGCTGCATGTCATGCAATCAATAAAGTGAAAATACTTTAATAATTTCAAACATTGGCAAATTGAAAACAATAGATCCCTCCATCCATCTTCTTCGCTTATCCAAGGTCAAATCCCGGGGGCAGCGGCTTAAGACATGAAGTCCAGATTTCCAGAAGTCCAGCCACTTCTTTCAGCTCTTCTGGGGTGATCTCGAAGCGTTCCCAGGCCAACCGGAAGACAAGGTGTCTCCTGTGTGTCCTCGGTCGTGCCTGGAGTCTCCTCCCGGTGGGACCTGTCTGGACCCCCTCACCAGAGAGATGTCCAGGATGTATTCTGATCAGATGCCCAAGTCACCTCATCTATCAATACAGCTCTACTTTGAGCGAGCTTGTCCCAGATGACTGAGCTTCTCACCATATCCCTAAGTGAGAGCCTGGACACTGTATTCGGGAACGTGTTCTTTTGTTCACGACCAACAACTCATGAACATCGGTGAGGGTCGGAAAGTTGATCAACTGGTAAATTGAGACTATTTCCTTTCGACTCAGCTCCTTCTTCACCATGAATGTTTTTAACTGTTCTGTTTGCAAAAGAAAGAATAAAAACAAATTTAAAAAAAATACAAATATATGAACTTTTGGATTGCATCTGCAAATCGAATACACCAAATAGTGGTTTCTTTTTTGTCACGCTACTTTACAAAGTTTATTACAAGAATAGCTATTCTTGGACTAAGGATGCAAAGGCGATAGAGTTATCATTTTGATGAACACTAAATAAAACTTAAGTGAGCACTATAACACGCCCCTGCATCACCAGCTAAGAGCCTGTGCATTAAAATTCACTCCCTATCTTTTACAAATGTAAAACACCCGGGTCGGAACACATCCCACGAAGACAGGTAAGCTGGTCCAGCACGTATAGTGCATACTCAGCATTCTAAGCATGTTAAACGGTGCTTTTTAATGAATGGCAGCTGCTGAGAGTGCACTCATGCCACTGAGATGTCTACATATCAAACAGTATCTGGTCACCGCTTTAAACTGGCTCGTATTGCGTACAAATAACAGACCAAGTGAGGACAGACTATAACTATAATTTTGGGAAAAAAACACAAATTGGACTATATTTGGACCTATGAGGTTTCCGTTGGACAGTGACAATATTGTGCAGCTATAAATCTAATGAGGTTTTAAAGATGCATGAAGTCAATATAAAAATTCAATACAACCGTGTTCAATTGCCAAATTTTTGTGATGTAAAAAGAGAGAGAGAGAGAAAGAGAGAGAGAGAGAAAAAGACAAGTAATTTCTAAACTTTTTCCACCATTAATATGACATGCAGGCCAGTGGGAATTTCGGGAGATTCCCGAATGGCCAGGCCATTGTCAATTGTGCACACCAAAGACCAGCCCCCTTGTCCCTCATAACTGATGATGTGGCTGTATTCGGAATTAACCAATCGCATTTATCCATCCATCCCTTTTCTGAATCACTTTATCCTCACAAGGTTCGCGGGGCATGCTGGAGCCTATCCCAGCTATCTTCGGGCAGTCGGCGGAGGACACCCTGAATCGGTTGCCAGCCAATCACAGGGCACACACAGACGAACAACCATCCACACTCACACTCACACCTAGGGACAATTTTGAGTGTTCACTCAGCCTGCCGTGCATGTTTTGGGAATGTGGGAGGAAACCAGGGCCCGAGACCTGGGGAAAACCCACGCATGCACGGGGAGAACATGCAAACTCCACACAGGAAGGCCGGAGCCAGGATTGAACACATGAGGTTGACGCAATCACCACAAGATCACCGGACCGCCCCCAATCACATTTAAATCCATGTTAGATGAGAACCAGCACGCAACTGCCAGCATTTAAAATGCCTCTGAATAACCTCAAATACTTGTCAACTGCTCTAGACTGTCATTTCTAGCAGAAGCCTTCAGGTTTTATGTTAATATTGACCGCTATTTGTTATTTTTTTCCACAGTATAAAATACCGGTAATGGATTGTGTTTTGTATATTTTATGTATTTTTTTCCATTAAAAGAATACATGTGAGCATCACTAAAAAAACAAAAATACAAATCTCAGAGAGGTCCCATTGCCCCTTTTTAATCATCACATTGTTGATCTAAAGGGGTCTTTATGGGAACATGCTGCAATGGAGCAGGCCTTGCATTGGAGACACTATTCCTACCCATAATCCCCACCGGGCCCACTCGGGGAAGTGTCTGGTTAACACGCACGCAGGGCTGACACGTCATGATCGACAAGAGGTGGACCCCCTTGATCCCCAGCACTCCCCAAAAGACGCCCGAGGTTATATCATCGAGCCTGGGTCAGCTGTATAATCGTGCCCATGGTCAGCAGGAGGATATGGAGCGTGACAATGAAGCTATAGGGTTACAGTTTGTGGTCTTGGGAAGGGAGGGTGGGGGGGTGCGCTATGGGGGAAGGGGGACATTGCTGCGAGGCCAAACGTCCCTTGAAAGAGTTCAAGGTCCATCTGGCATTGTGACTCGGGTCCTGTTCACTGTCACTGTTGGAATGCGTGCGGCTGCCTGTCAGCCACTAGACTTCTGCTGAGGGGAGGGATGGCTTGGCGGTCCATGTTTGGTTGGCTGGAAGACAAAAATAAAACACTGGGTCCTCTACAGTGTAGATAATCAGACACAGTTGCAGTGTAATGGTTGACATGACACATTACACACATTATTCTTCACGCGTTAACTTTCACAAGTCAGCACTGTGTCTCTATTTCTTCACCCCCGGTATAATCATTGTCATGATTATTATTGCAGTGTTGCCTTGAGATACGAGTGACCCAAACGAGCCGCCATTCGGATAACTTTGATTCGTGAGCTCAAACTTGAGATGTGAGTGCGGTATGGTGGCAGTTAACTCAGGCGTAGAAAAAAAAGTAGTGTGTTTCCGGTAACCCGACCGACCGAGAATTTCTACATCGAAAAAAAACTTTACGGTCAGCATTTTTTTCAAACCCTCTACATTTTTGTGTAGAGGGTTTACATTGGTGCAAACTCTCGCGATATTCACGTTGAGCGCATGCGTAGTTTGCCCTGTCGTCTGTCAACAACATTGAAACATGGTGGGGGCCGCGATGTCCGACGACAGTTTAAACCGCGTTTTCTGTGTTACAGTTGCATGCTCGCACCGTGATGTTAAGAAAATAGCATCCATTGATGTATCGAAAAAAATTCAGCGAACTATTTGATGAACACCACGGGCCGAGTAAAAACCGAGGGCGGAGGAGGACGGCGGCAGAGGTGGCGGCGCGCCCCGGCCCCCCCGAGTCTGGAGCGGGGAGAAAAATAAATAGGTGGCGGCGGAGCCGGCCACGGAGCGGCGGGTTCTATGTCTTCTTGTTTTATGTTTTATAGTTATTTTCTTTACATTTTTGATGGGGGGGGGGGGAAAAAAAGATTAAAAAAAAAAACTTTGTCCGACCTACCGACCCAATGCTGAAATTTCATGTTACCGGAAACACACTACTTTTTTTTCTCCGCCTCATATCAACTTACTTCACAAAAAGCAGCTTCGCATCTGGTCAACAGTTCTGCAAAAAAGAGACTTTAAGCTTTTTAATATCACTCGCAGTTGACAGGGTTGCGGTCAAAGGGATCAAGAAACTTTCAAGATAAGGGAACATTCGTCCTACTCCTGATACGTTGACCTTTCATGATAATTTTATGATTGGCTGTCTTTTATGATTTCATAGCCTCAGTTTTGCTGCAACTGCAACATAGAGTGACCATAAAGGCTTTCTCTTCTATTTATGTTCATTCACTCATTCTGTACATCTCTTAGTTACAGTTGTGCTTAATTTTGTGATCTATAAACAAAGTTATGTTGAGAGTTCAGCCAATATCCTGTGCATACTGTATCGTGGGGGCTGAGCCCCTGCTTTCCACAGGACTTCGTGACAGCCCTCAGCCATGCAATCATTTGCTAATTTATTAATTTAACCCTTTCAGGGACAGCATTTACTACAGTGGACAGCTTATCATGTTATCGGGTTACAGGGTGCATAAAAGTGTTAATAATATTATTTCTCCTGTTCTTACTATTATGATGTGTACAATGCAGGTCTTCAATTGGAAAATTAATAATCATGACAAAGCTGGGTGATTCGTTGGCTGGTTGAGGCAGCGACAATTGAGCCTGACGACCAGCAACAAGTGGCCACTTCAGAAAAAAAATAATTTCAGCAATTCTGATCTATTTTGCCATGTTGCCCATTTAAACAATCTGTCCTTTGCTATTATTTTAAATATGAAAACAGCACTGTTTCTATTCGAGTGTGAATGTGTCTGTGTGTGCGTGTGTGTGTGTGCGTGTGTGTGTGTGTGTGTGTGTGTGTGTGTGTGTGTGTGTAGCTGAAACAGATGCAAGAAGAAACATCTGGATGGCTTTTGGCAGTGACTCCCGGAAACAACTCCTGCCTAATCATAAAAAACTTTTAGTGTTGTTGGCTCACCCGTGGTACCACCAAAGACCGACATTACACAGCTAGCCGAGCACCTGTACAGTGAAAGTTCACGAGCCCAGTGAAGATCAATCCCATGTGTTACATAATGGCCAGCAGGTGTTGCACGCAGTTCTCTTTTTGTGTCTATTCATGGCATTTTGACATTGTTGTAAAATATATATTTTTTAATTCATCACAAAATATCATGTGATGTCTAAATTTTTGTTTCACTCATTGTAAATATAAATACTTTGGCTCTCTCCAAACCAGTCTAGCCAGGAATAATCAAAATGCTTCTCAACAACCTAGCGTTACCCAAAACTATTAAAAAGGTACTGCAATGTATTTAAGGGTGTAAACTACTTATGTTCTATTAATTTTACTGCAGTATTAACAACTTGGGACCTCACCTTCGGAAAATAATCCTGATCAAATTTTACTGTTCATATTATATGAGTCAAATTTGTCCTATGCCTCAAATCACTTCCCATTAATTCGCTCCAGACTTTTGAAAAAGTGTTGTTGTTTTTTAAGAAAGTAGTCCAAATATTTAAATATTAAGAAAAAATTAAACAGTTTTTGTCACACTTTGCATCACTTGAATAGCCATTGTACTGCTTCAAACTATGGCGACCTTAGACAGTCATAAAGAGTACTCTAAATGGACTGTATAGACGTCTCAACTCCTCTCAGCTTGGTTCGACTCCTGGCGGAGGATACAGAATATATGACAGTGAGTACTGTTATATTAAATGTCTACATGTGTTGGTGTAACGTGTGTTCAAATGTCATTTACTTAAGTGCTTATTTGCTTATATTTCCCCATTGTTATTAGTATTAGCATTAAGCTAGCAGACTAAAGACTAAGTTTGTTTTGAATATAAAATGTGCGATTTTCCTTGTTTTAAGTTTAGTTTGACAGTAAGTTTCAACTGGGGGTCTCAAACAGCTCGAATCACTTTTTGAAGAATTGTTCACTACAGTATTTGTCGAAGGACTGGCTACCTGTTGTGAAGTGAGTTGAGTTTCCTGACCTCATACAAGTTTGCACTCACAAATCAAAGCAAAAAATAAATAAAAATAAGGTCGTATGATGGTTTCTACCTCCAAAAATGCATAAATCGGGTCATTTGTATCTCGAGGAAGCACTGCTCTTGCTTTAAAAGGAAATGTCTTTTTAATGTGTGGATAGGAACACAGTATGGGTCTCTGAAGTGCTTGCCCACCCATGAAGTGTGAAATTAAACAAACAAGCACATCTTTCGTCCGCTGCCTATTTATGAAAATGTGTCTAGAAGCGAGATGCTCTGAATTTCGTCAGATTTTGGTGTAAAGTTGCATCTAATTTACATAATACCACCACATGCCGGTTTCTTGGCCGATGACTTGTTAGCTAGCTAATTATTATTTTCGCTGAAATTGTCACCGGGGTACACGTGGTTGAATTTGGATTACAGGACGTTGCCTAGCATTACACTCCATTTATTCTTTTTACCGTTTGCAATTAAATCTGGTTTAGTATTTTAGCGTTTCAAGGCAGTACAAATCAGTACAATTTAGTCAGGCAGACATTCTTCAAAGCAGTTGGCTTTTTTTTCACCATTTCCAAGCAGTTCAGTTTGGTAAGGATTACCGTTCTCAGAGAATACTTCTATGTGCCAGTGGAACGTAAGAATGGAAGTAAGAATATAAGTAGCTGACTCAGTATCTTTCCAGAAGATCTCCAACACGATCTCAAGGTTTTATTCATCCCATATTGCCACAAACCAAACTGAACTTTATCACTCGGAGCTGCAGAGATGGCTCTCAGTTTTCGGGTCTCTCGGTTTAAATCCTCGGGGCTTTAATTGTTTTCTTCAAATTTGTAAGAAAAGCGTCTCGTGTTTCCTCGTCCATAGGTCTCCTTGGAGACTCATGTACCGGTAACCATAGTCGGTTGCTAATGTTTCCGGGTTTAAGAGGAAAGAAAGTTCCCAATAAGAGGACACTTGACTTGGGGCTCGTGGGACGTATAGAGCTTTACAGCGAAGGCCTGTCTGTCAACAATGTGTAACATTGTCCCGATGGCAAAGTTATGAGGCTGATTGAGTTAAGCATTTTCCTTCAAGCTGCCCTTCACCATCTCCTTCCTGTGTTGTGTTTGCCCAACCATGCCGCCTTTCCCCACATCTACTTTACGATTCGTCGCCGCTGATGAAGCTACCAGCGTCAACACAGGAGAGGTGCATTACACTGCCAATTTGTTTGTATGTTTAACTCAGAAGCCCAAATAATTATTGTGATTCACCTTTATGAATGAAAGGGAAACCAAATTGACTGAGGAAAAAAAAGTACTGTGGTACCTCAAGATACGAGTGACCCAACTTACGAGTTGGGTCATTCAGGGCTGTCATTCAGCCCTTTGCAGGTTGCAAGTTGATCCCTTCACACAAAATGCATCCTCCTCCCCCAGATGTGGCCTTCCACACAGTTCGCGATCCACGTGTCTGGAGAGCGGATGTGACTGGCATGACGATACCTTTTCTGTGCGACTGCTCCCATGATCAGGCTTCCACAGAGGAGCGACAATTTGACATCAAGCTTTCTAGAATTGTTATTGGCTTCACTCAAACTGCGTGTGGAAATTAGCGCCGGTGTTAGTGAATTTGATATTGTTTATCAATGAGGTGCATTTGCATGGAGGTGGGCAATTTCAAAGCTATGCATATTACCTCAAATAAATATGCAAAAATGCCATCAGCATTCTGCTTGGCAGTGCGGTCTGTAAAGCATTTCACCATCTGCGTGTGGTTTGTAAATGAGATGCCTTTTGTTTGCTTCGTTTTTATCGATTACCATCACGCAAAAAGCCATACAATCCAGTCCACCCATGCTATTTTCACTCGTTATTGTCTAAAACACATCCAGACATTCAATTCTACCGCACGGCTTCCACAATGTGAGGAAAGAGAAGGAATTTTATCGCACTTCAGACATTTTGAGCATTCGAGAGTTGAAATAGCTTTATTCTCAAGATATTTTCAACACTTGAGTCGGTTAATTTTTTGTAAAAATAACAGATTAAGTGGGGACAGACCAATAGTTTCGATTTGTGAAAAAAATAGATTGACGATATTGGGAGGTAAGGGGTTTCCTCCTGATAGTGATGCCATGCGTTGTGTTGCTTTCATTTTGGCTTTGTTTTACTCTGTTGTCTAAGGCCATGTCGGCATTGCAATTGAGGATCTGTTCCCAATTTCCTTCACTAAATTTTAAATGCATACCTTCCCAAATTAAAGTGAATCTTTCAGCTTGGCGGAAACGAGGCTTTTGAGGTCTATGCCCAACAAAAACCACATGTTTATCCAAGGCATGCATGGCATTGTTTTTCTCAGGACGCGCTTAGCTTTGCCATTTTTCAGTTCTCCCAACCCCAAAGCAACAATTTGCCCATGATGGAATGGGGGATAATACGTGCAGTATTATCTTGTTAAGACCCGTTAAAAGCCCGTGTCTCTGATGACTGAGTCCAACCTGTCAGTCGGCGTCACTTTGTCGTTGAACCACGAAAGCATTAACAGTGTCAGACAGACAGAACAGTCAGCTACGCCAATCCCACCACTGACTTGAAGGTATTTCCCTCTTATCTCCCCGTGGCCTTTCAAGACTACATTGTGAGGACGTGCAGGTGTTCTTGTCTGAGACTGCAAACCAAAATCATAAACAACACGGGGTCTCCATCAGGTAGATTCCATTCTACCACAATCTCACCACTTATATTTGAGTAGCTTGCCAATTGCTCAACAAATATGTGGACTGTATTCATTTCAGTCGCCTCAGTTCTTTCGTCATGAAAAAAAAATAATACCAATGAAAGATGACGAAGAAAGATTTGTTCAATAAACAGAGCACAAGCAAATGATCAGTCACAGAAAATAAATATTGGACAAAGTAGTTCTCACTGTGTCAGCAAGTAGATGAACTAAAAGGGAAAGAGATTACTGTCATTTAATTCAAATGCCTTTCACAGCTGCGTACATAAAACAAGCACATTAAATGCAATTTTATTGAGTGCCAATTGGATTCAAGAAAAAAAAAGGTTATTATTGTAATTTCATTTGCAACATTGGTTAACCTCAAAGTCCTGGGGTTCTTGATTGAAATCTCTGTGTTTGGAGGTTCTCCCAGTGCATGTCTGGCTTTTCTCAGGTCAGTCCAGATTCCAAAAACATGCATGTTTTAGCCATGTTTAGAGTACCTTCATCAATGGAAGGTACTCGGGTGCCACCCGACTGACTCACATTGAAAAGGGACAAAAATTATGAAAAATGACAAGAAAAATACAGAAAAAAAGTGCATTTGCTTTTAGATGAGAGGGATAAATAGTATTTGATGATTAAAATAGATTTGTTTTTCTCTGGCATCTCAAGCAATGACATATTTCCAGTTTGTGCAAATAGAACATCACCGGTAGACTGAATAGACAAAGTGTGACGTGCAGTAGATCATTGTGCAAAATGCAAGATATTTCGTGCTGTTGGCCACTGAATTCCATCCTCCATTGGTAGAATAAGTCACAAATTCTTGCTTCCTCATTGAAGCATTCAGTCCATTTGTGCGCATGGAAGTCACACTTGGAGTAGGAAAGAGAAGCAGCTGACTGATTGCACGGGGAGCCAGAAGACAAATATGGAAATGGACGACAACGGATGGCCACGGCTGACCTTTAATTACACACAGGGGCAGTGATTGGCCGCCTCTCGGAGAGCCCCGTGGCCCTAAAGGGGGAATGAGGGCTGTCTTGCAATTGCCCAGGATCACCAAATGGCTGTCAGATGCCCACTGGCAGCCCACTCCAAATCAAAGTGATTCTCCAATCAGCAGAAGGGTGACTTGGAAAAATGGTAGAAACACATAAGTGTGCTTCAAGCAGATGAAGCAGTCCTGGAATTGATTGATTTTTGTTGATTATGAAGTAATTAGTAAACATTATTTCATTACAGTATGTTTTTAAACTAGGGTGGCCCGGTAGTCGAGTGGTTAGCACATCGACTTCACAGTGCAGAGGTACCGGGTTCAATTCCAGCTCCGGCCTTCCTGTGTGGCGTTTGTGTGTTCTCCCCGTGCTTGCGGGGGTTTTCTCCAGGTCCTCTGGTTTCCTCCCACATTCCAAACACATGCATGGCAGGCTGATTGAACACTCCAAATTGTCCCTCGGTGTGAGTGTGAGTGCAAATGGTTGTTCTTTTCTGTGTGCCCTGCGATTGTCTGGCCGGTTCAGGGTGTCCCCCGCCTACTGCCTGAAGACAGTTGGGATAGGCTCAGGCACCCCCCGCGACCCTAGTGAGGATCAAGCGGTTCGGAAAATGAATGAATGAATATTTTTTTTAATTGTATTTTTGCAACTTATTTCTTGAAAAGCAAATAGTTCAGCTAAATTAAAACATTCACGACAAATAATAATCAACATATAGTGTACACTAAAAATAGTGAAGTATAAAAACATTATTACATAATAAAGATGACATTCTTAAGTACATTGTACCATATACAATGACTATTTTTGTTCGGTGAAAAATAAATACTTTGGATTTACTTCACTTAAAGGTCATGCTGCACATGATTAAAACTTGGTGGTTGTCTGAAAAATTGATTCAGATCTTCATATTGCCATTTCCACAATTTACAGTCATGGCAAGATGTGCAAAGCAACCCACTAATGAACATAGCATGAATACATCATTACTGATGCACAGAATCGGTGGGCGGCTTTCTCCTGAGTAGTTGGAGGAATTTGGTGCCTTGCTCGAGGGTATATCAGCCCTAAATGTCTATGACGGTTGAGGGAATTGAACACGCTTGAATTTTGAACCACAGGGTCACGGCTGCCAAAAAAAAACATTTGCGCTTGTCTAAATCAACCATTCGTGTGGAGAAAAGTTTACTGGAAAGTATTTGGGCCGCATCCAGCTGTGAATGAATAATGTGCCAGCCCAGATTAGGCGAAGTCTATTTAAACATAGTCGCAGATTTCCTTTACATCACTGGCCAAACTCCACCGTTTTATGGGCATCTGAGGATGCCCCCTCAAAAGTTTTGCTGTTAGCCATCAGGCACTATGGCGAGTCTTTAGTGCAGGTCAAGCTTGCAGACTTGCAGCTGCTCGGAATAAAAGCCCGAATCAGCAGCTCTGCCTCTGCTGGCTTCCTTATCTGCTCGCGCAGCTGAGAAGCATGCGTGTGCCCATCGGCAAGCTTGCACTAGCACAATTACCCATGCAAACATCTGAGTGGTAAGAAATGGGGAGGTGAATTTGAGCCCGTTAATAAAACAATGGTCATAGGCATAAATTCTATATCCTATGCCAGGGATGGGCAACTGATGACCACACTGTGAGTGGTCTCTTGATTAATTTTCAGATTTTTTAATTTTATTTATTTTCCTTTAAAAACCCAGAAAAACAGGGGCAAAAGGGGCAAAACCCACCGAAAAAAAGGAAAAATCCAACATATGAAAAAAACATTGAAAAAGAAAAACAAATCTGCAAATCTGCGGGTGCTAAACTGCAAATGTACAAGGGGTGACTCTAGTTTGAAGTTGTAATATCACTAATCACCACTAGATGGAAGATTTAGGTGTCTTAGGTGACCTTACACTTGGGCTGTGTCCGAATGCCCACACTGGGCCCTGTATCGTGCACTATATAAAGGCCAAGCCATTTTCTAGGAGAGTCGGAATGTCCAGAGAATAAATCGAGTGCACTCTAAATGACCCACAATGCACTTCAAAAAGTAGTGACTGTCAGTGCTTACTCAACAGGTACCACAAAGCATTGCGGGCAGCTTTAATCTCATTTTTTAACAGATTCTTGGTTTTTTTTTTGTTTTTAATGAATAGATAATGGTGCATTGTTAAATTAATATGTTTTACAATTGATGTCGCATAATAGGAGATTAAAATTAAATATGCATGCTATTATGGAAAAATGCGGCCAAGGACAAGGGTCAGTGATGCTCTTGGGCTGCTTTGCTCTACATGGCACACGGTCTTTTAAATCCATGCATAGTACAATGAAAACCTCAAGACTGCCAAGGCATTCTGGAGAAAAATGTGCTGCCCCCGAGTCAGAAAGCTTGGTCTCAGATAAATTCTGGCGCTGCTTTGCAACATCCAACAATGACTGAACAAAACATCAGGCTGTTCTGAAGTGCCCTGATTTAAACCTGATTAAACACATGCAGAAGAAGCTGGAACATTCCGTTCATAACCATTGTAGGTTTTCAGAAACAATTCAGTAAATATGTAGAATTACTCCAGACAAGCATTTGTGGAAGTTTTGCTAGTGTTCTTTTTGGAACTGTACATGTACAATAAGTGCAAACAAGAGCCATATGCAAATATCAGAGAATTGTCCTTGGCTGCACATTCCCGCTGGAGCCCCTCAACACCTTCCCATTTCTCCTTCAGGATGTTAATTGATTAAAAATTCAACATTATGCTAATTGGATAGAGACTGCGCTGGCAGGCAATAGTCCCCGCAGTAAATCAAAGTGGCGTCTTATCAGCTAATTAACTGCACCGAGTTGTTTTTCAAACAATAATAGCTGATTTCCTCTTCGGCAACAGTTTGTGCATGTGTTTGAGTGTGTGGGGGTGTTTTTGCAGTAGGCGGGCATGCACATCACAATATGCGGTAGATACGCATGGCTCGCTGGCTCGCTGACCCCAAGGAAACCACAAGTGAGATGAGTCAGGACGGCTGTAGCGTGCCGAGTATGACGTAGGTGCAGCTGGTTAATTCTGCAAACTGCAGATGCTGCTTTAATTTGACACATAACTTAATAATCTCATTCATCAGTCTATGGGTCATTTTGTGGAAAACCGCACGTTCGATGCATTAGTTTTACATATTGATGATGGGCAACCCCTTAAAAATTCATGAGATGACCCTGTTGGTGTGAAAATATCGAAGGATGTTGTTAAAAATTAAGGAAATCGGCACTGATCGATCAGTTCCCCCCTATTATCTACATCTACAGTAAAAAAGCAAGCCTGTGTGTCCACAACAGGCACATTGTAAAAACACACTGCACCTGCTGCAAATGTGAACTGGGTCACCAAATTGCTCTGCTTTTTTTAAGGACATCAATTTCACAGATGTTTTTTGGAATGTGTTGCAGCCTTGCGGACA
>CAAKHF010001495.1:0-18281 GCA_901007745.1 Hippocampus kuda | reverse complement strand
CATATACCATCTCATTAGAGTCTTCGTATGTGTATGTGTGTGTGTGTGTGTGTGTGTGTGCGTGTGTGCCGGTAAGGGTAGATCCCGGGAGGTTTGTTGATCGAAAAGTAGATCTTCGGTCCAAAATGTTTGGGCACCCCTGACATAGAATATCTTTGTAAATGTGTTGGTTGATATTTTAGGCTCATTGAAGGGGAAGCACTTTGGGCTCTATTGTTATATACAGGTGCCCATGTGCTTGCTGTAAAAATGGGCACAGCTCCATTTTCGTGCTGGGACAAGTCCAGTGTTTGGGACCTCGATGTGCCTCACTGGGGATTTGGAGCTGCCGTCACTCTGACGCACCTAAAAATTTGGTCTCAGAAAGTTGACTGAGCTCAGCGTAAAAATGCATGCATATTCTTCGGCATGCTCGGATGAGTCTACGTTAGCATGTTTGTGAATCTGGTAGACCGCATTGCGTCTAGTTAGACATTCAAGTCAAGTCAGTTTTTATTGTCAAACATGCTCTATGTGTAACATATAGCACCAATAAAATTACTTTCCTCTCTCAACCACAGTGCAAACATGTAGTGCATTGAACACACACAGCTAAAATTGACGTAAAATTTTCATAAGAGATAAATATATGAATTTCAGCAGACAGATGGCATTTTCTCTAACTGCTGATAAATCTCACAGAGAGCCATGATTTATTTATTCTTTTACAGTATATTGAATGACAAAAAGTGGGTACATAAGTGTATTCTACCGTCTGTAATCGAATGGATGAACATTTAATTGTTCTCTGCCTTTGAGTAAATGTTGCTGGGATAGCCAGATAAACCAACACATATGTAATAATAATTTCTGAACAAATTCAGGGAAAGTGGAGAAACTCCACAGCACCCCGGATGATTACTCACAGCACACGAGGTGCCATGACACCCTTTTTGGGAATCACTGATATAGTCGACAGTTAGTAAAATGTCGTCATGTGTCAGTTTGGGAACTCCATTCTTCCACTTACCAACTTACCACTAGTACAGTATAGTCATTAACATCAAGCAACATGAATGCTCCTGTGTTACCTCTATCCCCAAGTAGTAACACACACTACGGATAAGTTGATCTGGAATTTGTGCTAATGGCCTCAGCTGCACAACACTGCACATCGCAGACAGGAAATCGACAGGAAAGCTGTAGCGATGCATAGATTAACGCAAACTCCCCTGATGATACAAATGGACAAGGCATATGTGCAGAGATATTTGCCAGGGAGGTCACTCAATCTGAATGAAGCTATAGCAATCTATGCGGGATGCTAATTAGACGATCTGAAAGGCAAGTAAATAGTGTCTATGTAAGTGATGGTTTGCTGTTGATGAGTGAAAAGAAACCGAGGACCTCATTTGGCTTCTTGCGGGTCTTGATTGAGAGTGTGATTTTTGCAGTTCAGCGCCCGCACTCCCACCGAGGGACAATTTAGAGTGTTCAATCCGCCTGCCATGCATGTTTTTTGGAATGTGGGAGGAAACCGGAGCACCCGGAGAAAACCCACGCAGGCCCAGGGAGAACATGCAAACTCCACACAGGGAGGCCGGAGCGGGAATCGAACCCGGTACCTCTGCTCTGTGAAGTCGACGTGCTAACCACTGGACTACCGGGCCGCCCACACAAAGGTTTCAGTTCATCAAACCAATTTTAATATCACACGGAGACAACCCAAAGAAATACCAAATGCAGTTTCTTAATGCCAATTTAATTTATTTCGATACAAAGCAATCCAAACCTATCTGTCCCAATGTGAAGAAGTAATTGCCCCCTCAAACTCCTGATGGGTTGTGCCAGCCTTGGCAGCAATAACTGAAGTCAAGCATTTGTGTTAATTGAAAATGAGTCTTCCACATTGCTGTGGAGGAATTTTGGCCCACTCTTCTTTCAACCACTCTTGGGAATATTTGCCACTGTTTCCAGTTTCATCCATTTGTGGAAAATGGCTCTGACAGCGGTTCGCTGGAGGCCCAGAGTCTTGGAAATGGCTTTGTAACCTTTTCCAGCCTGATAGATTTCAATAATTTAAAAAAAAAAAAGAACAATCTTGAATTTGTTTGGATCGTGGCATGATGTATTTATTTCTTGAGATCCTGATTCAACTGTATTTACATAATTGTAAATTTCCCCAGTGTGGGACAAATAAAGGATATCTTATCTTATCTTATCTTAATTTCTTGATTAAAAAAAATGCTGATAAGGTGTTGCCGATGAAATTGAACTCAACTTTCTAACTGTTGTTAGTCACAGTTACTTTGTGATTTAAAAAGGGGGCATATACTTTTTCACGTACGGATAGGTAATTTGGGATTTTTTTTTTGGTGCCTTAATAAATTAAATTGGAATTTAGAAACTGTGTTTTTGTTTTTGCTTGGGTTGAGGCTGTATGATATTAAAATTAGTTTGATAAACTGAAACCTTTGTATGTGATAAATGTGCAAAGAAAATAGAAATCAAGAAGGGGCCAAATACTTTTTCCCAGCACTGTAGATAGACTGAAGCCGGCAAGTTGCATTTGGCAATTTCAAAATCCAATCAAAGAGAATTTATGGTGGTTCAATAGCCTTAAATACACATTGCAGTCCAACACATCCAGCTCACCTCGTTGTCTTGCTGGGCATCTTCCTCACTCATCCATTTTGCTCTTCCTTGATTTTTGTTTTGACTGTCAGTGACTGATGCAGTTCAATTGTGCCTTCCATGGAAAAAGGCAGGCTCTCAAGCCATGAAAGACAACTGCACAACCTGTTTCTTAAGTGCTGCTATAGAAAATGAAAACCAGACAAATTGCTTTGACACAACAAATTGGTACCCAGTGGGGAAAACAACAGCTTGGGTGAAGCCATTTGTGAAATTCCATCAAACCAGATGTGGTTGATGATTTTTCAGAGAGGAATCTGTTAATGCCTCCACACTTGAATCCTCAGATGTTAGAACCTGAGATTGAATCAGCATGTTTGCTCATCTTGAATTGCCTTGGACAAAGTGCTGTAACGCAAACATCCAGAAGCAGCTTCCAGAAGAAGTGGAGGAATGCAGGAAAGTTTATCATGGTTGCTTTATCCCCTCAAAGAAAACCGCTACCTCGTTGTACATGCGACGACAAGAATGCTGAGCTGACAAATTTCTTTAGTCATGAATATAAGATGAGGTTTTAGATTCTGATAACACACTGTAATGGCCCCACAAGGCAAAGTCTATATCACTAAAACCGCAATTAAGGAAAATTGTGCTTCAGTATAGGGTTACTAAAGTCGATAAATGCTAAAGCATACTTAATTCATTAATACTTAAGGGGTACTATACGTACATGCAGATACACTAATGATATTCAACACATTGCCTGTATTAAAAATGCAAATACTTTATATTGATGCTTCAGAAGTATAAACGGTACTGTATTATTATCTATGTCAAGGAGGTGACATTTTTTTTGTTTTGATCACAATCCATTCATGCAGCATTGCAGACATCGTTCTACTTGGTTGAATTCCGACTTACCCCACCACTATGGTTGATTGCTTGTCAATGTCATTTTATGGAATGTGTCATTTTCATTTATTTATTCTTTTACCAGGCAATCTACTATGTATTATATTGTGCCCTAGACTTATGTTGTTTCCATGTGCAGATCAAGGATCTGTTAATGGGATTTTTTTTGTGTGATTTAGAAGTAAGAAAAATTGTAAGAAACATGCAAAATGGTGAGGTAATAGTTAGAAGTAAGAAAAATTGTAAGAAACATGCAGAATGGTGAGGTAAAACTGCTAGGTGAATTTATGATCAGAAATGAAAATGTGCAATAGAGTGAATCCATTATAACCAATCCGTGAAGTAGTGAAGTGCATCAGTATTTCAAACCTGGGGCCATTGTGTAACATGCCACTTTAGTAGCAAACCAGCATTTAGCTGTTATGCTGCACGCAAATGGAAGAAGCTGCCAACCGAAGTGAAGTCAGCCCCCAGCGCAAATGCTTTTAAATTCAGTTTACAAACAAACCTTCATATTCTCCATACCTGTGATGTCTTTCAAAGCTTGTTTAAAATCATGTTTTCCAAAATCCTTTTCCTGCTCTGTACATTCTTTTAGTCATTTCAGTGAGCTACTTTTTGTATTAAATAAAACTTCCTCCCCTTGTCTATCCAACAGTAACAATTTGAATCTGTGATAGCTCTTGCATTGGATCTCAAAAAATGTCTAGGCGTACCTAAGGTGAGTGGAGATGCTCAGTTCCACTGCAACTTGCAAGAGATGACACCTGAAAGTCAACCACTAATGTAGGAGATTATGGGGGCAGTCGTCGGACATACTGTAGGTGAAGCCCAAAATTCATCCTATTCTGCCAATCAAACATCAATTGATCCTCCTTCTCCCACTGCATTGCATAAAGGCAACTTGCTCTGATGATTGTTGGCTTCAAGCATGGAGCTCCGCGATGGAGACCTAATCTAAATCCTAATAACAATGCTCTAATCTGCCCGAAACTACCCCTACAGCTCAGACTCCTCTAATCCCTTCGAAGAAAGAGGAGCCAGATGGTCATGAACAACTGCTGGGGTCTGAGGATGAGCACATGGATGGGGATGCCTGGAGCGCCTGCCGCTGTTTACCTTGTGCTTCAAGTTACCATTGGAAGCCTGCTAAAGTGGACCTGCTAAAGTGGACCACGTTCAGATGATGAGTGCATTTTCCAAGTGTGAGTGGGTATGCGTGCGTGCGTGCGTGTGTGTGCGTGTGTGTGTGTGTGTGTGTGTGTGTGTGTGTGTGTGTGTGTGTGTGTGTGTGTGTGTGTGTGTGTGTGTGTGTGTCCAACAACATGCATGTTGGTCCAGAAAGAGGAAACCGTCGTGTTTGGTCAGCAATGTGCAATATTCCCTCCTCAGACCTGAGATGAGAATTCAGAACTTTAATGGCCAATCTGTTTACCAGCTGCAGCATCATTGTGAGTTTGAGAGTGTCAAAGGTACATCCCAGACTCAGGAGCGTCACCATACTGCCCACCCTCTGTCCTGAATGCTTAAGGATCCCGAATGACCCCGAAGTGATTTGCAGCAACCCGCAGGCTCACTAACCTTCTCCTGGGCACGTCCCTACACCGCAATCCAAAATACCAGTCTTCCTGTCGCCAGCAAAGGAGACTTAACAACCACGAGCTGCAGTCTGACCCAACATCACTTAATTACTTTCCCCTCAGGACACTGATTAAACTGATGTTAAAATGGACCCAGAGTGGAACGAAAGCATTAATATCAATCCATGAAGAAGTAAGTAAATACTGTATGAGTAGTGGATGCTCATTAAAAGAAAATTACTGTGGTATGAATTCAGTTATTGCACCATAGGGCTCGTGTGGGGCAGTGGACAGCACACAGCCACTGAATGGTGTGCTGAAGCTGAATCGCATGAGAACATTTGCTTTTGAAGGCAGCAAGTGACTTTGACCAACAAACAAGCTTATTTTCTGACTATTGTGCTAAAGGGAGTGCAGCAGTGCTGAAATCTTGCCACAGAAAGGGGGTTAAGCTCAAATTGAGCTTTCGAGAGACCCATGGAAGTAAATGCCATCAAGCAAATCCCCTGAGACTGCCCCTGGAGAAGGCTGCTAAAGGTTGACTTATAGTCGTACACCGTGGCTGCTTCTGTTAAATGCGCACAATGGGCCTGAACTGACACACACAGGAAACGGAATTATGTTTTTGTAATGCAAAGTCAGTCTAAATGTGAGGTCTTTGCTCACAGCTCTGATCACTTGCACTTTTTAATCCATGGATAAATTCTTAATCACAAGTAATCGAGGATACAGTATGTCACTGAAAAAGACGAAGCCATCACAGGAGGAAGCCAGGACTCGTCGACTCATTTCAAGTTATTTTAAACTGAATAATAAGAATGAAGTGTGGGTAGTATGGAAAGTCACCATGTCTCTAATATATCAAGTCCATACTCGGTCAGCCTTACCAGACTCTAACACTGTGGTCAATGTTTTAGTTTGGAGGACTCTTGAGTTTTGCTGCTTTCCCAGAAACATGGCTCGGGACAGAAAAGAGCTACATCAACATTGTGTGACTCTGCTCAAACTCAGTGGAGACCGAATCCCTTATTTGGAGCTGAAAAAAATACTGAAAAGTAGGCTTGTTGGCTTCTTACAGCGGTCTCTCTTGAAAGGTGACTTTTTAATCGCTTCATGCAGTTTCACCCCTACCTGTCACTTGGTATGCTATTATATTTTATTTATGCTTGAACACTATTTACCATTTTGCCATCACATTCAAATCATCATTCCATTCAAGTTTCACAACACACATTTCACATTATGCTGGCAAATGAATTGCACTACAGTGGCTGAGTAAGCAGCGGAATGTTTTTTTGTTGTACAAGCCCAATTCCAATGAAGTCGGGACAATGTGTTAATAAAAAAACAATAAATAAAATCAAAAAGACAACACAGTGATCTGCAAATCATGTTCAACTGATATTTAGTTGAATACACTACAAAGACAAAATATTTATTGTTCAAGCTGGTCTTTGATAAGTGTTTCCCAGCTTTCATGGTCTTCCAGGCATTGAACACAATTTGAAAATCATTTTATTTTTGTTTGTTTAAGGTGATGTACCAACTTCATTGGATTTTGGTTTGGAGTAGACAGACCGGTGAGGCGAATGCCATTGACACACATTTCATAACGATATGCTGGAGTTCACCCAAACCCAGAGAGTCAATTGCATTAGATTGTCATCTTCGGCGTGGCTTCTGTGGTCAGTGGGACTATCAATCACCTGAACTACCGTTTCCAAGCATGGCTTGGTCCACTTAATTAGTTTATCAAGTTATTGCTGTTGAACAGATACCATCGTTAAACTGAAGTGCCATGTATGTCCTGATGAAGAGCCCACGTAGCAAAAAGACGAGTGAAGACGACACAATGATGTTCCACTATCCACTATGGGAGAAATTAACAATAAATTTTATCTCGAAAAATGTTTGATGTTTGGGAATAGGAAGAATCTGTCCCTGATGGGGTATTTTTATTCTGAAGCATATGCGTTGAGTACTTGAAATTCTAACAGCTGAGGTCTTGTCGCTCTTCTTAAGGTTGCATAATTGGTCAATATTGAGTCAAGAGCATCTGTGCTGGTTTTAGGCAAAAAAATTAAGTTCATTTTGCCGACTTAATCAAGTTCACACATTCAGCCAATTTCATTACAGCCAATGTATTGATTATTTTGGCCAACTTTATTAATAATTAAGTTTGAGTCTGGTTCCCTCAGTACGCTCGCTCTTTTTGATAGTGCATAATGACAATGTTAACTTCCCCGACTGTAACTCGAGACATGTCAAAGCCTGAGAACTTGTAGTACACATATACAGAGTTCACAAGAAATGCAGAATCAAGGTAAATCAATGTCAGATTGAAAGAATCCCCATCAGCTAAGCCTCTCAGAGCCTCCTCATTCTCCTGCACTAACATTTACATCAAGGCCGTGTGCAGTGAGAAGCCCCCCCAAGACATTTTGCTCGTCTCTGCCAATTACTTGGTTCTTCTCTCTGTGAAATGAGTAATGATACGAGGATGATATAGATACTGCAACTAGCCCTGAAGCAGCACATTGCACTGCTCTTTCCAGCCCCCGAGTCTATCAATGTGCAGCCCTGTCCTTTCTTTTTTTTTTTTTTGGAAGTAGGCAAAGAGATAGTTGTTGGTTTGTGTGATGAATGCGTACGTGTGTGATTTTTCAATGCTGACCTGTTCACAGCTGGGCTCTGGCTAATGATCTCGAAAGCTCCCAGTGTGTCCCAGTTAGAATCGGCTCATCGGCCAGTGGCATGGTGGGCCGCGGTTGATATGGATAAGCAATGTTTTTATGCCTCAATCTTGGCTGCATTCACACAAAAGGCTGGCCCAATAACCTATAAGCCTTATAATCCACTCGGTAAACATTCAGGGGATTCCCAGTTTTACAAAAGACGCCCATGCTTAGCCACGCAGTGGAGCCTGGCACACACTTATTTGTTTTTGTTTTTCTGAAGTCAATTACTTTGCATGCGAGGCTTTCAGCGCACTCTTATATCATTAACTTTTCTGAAAGCAAACACATGTAATAATGGAGTAATGACAAGATACACAAATCATCACTGTAAAAGAACGATTTCAAAGTGCTGCGTTCAACCTCAGCTGTTATGTTGCTTAACTTGGCTAAAACGTTTTTTTTTTTAAACATAAAAATATGCAACCATCCTGAAATTGACACCATTGAACTCTCATCCTCGATGCCACCATAATCCACCCCACTCCCCTTCCCTTCCCTTCCCTTCCCTTCCCTTCCCTCCTCTGGCCACATACAAAAGAAGAGCTGGTGCAATGCCACTGCTTGTGTCATGACATCCAAGAATAGAAACCTGCACTCCAAAAAACAGGCACGGACCCTCTGATGTAATAATTAGAAACGCATGATTGCATGGACTACATTGCCTTGATCCTTCCCTCTTTCAGCATACCGTTGAGAAGTAACAACCTTGATGTGTAATACAGATGGTGCTGTACTCTGTCAACTTTTGATCATGTTTGCTATTTACTTGGCTGAGTGATGAGATGAAGTATCGAGGCACTTACCCAGAAGATGAGATTGAAGACGAACATCAAATACTTCAAACAGCAGAGGCAGCCTCTTGCCATGTTAAACTTCTTGAATTCTAAAAGGAACACAAAGGATAGATCCAGGTAAAAGACCACGTACTTGCTCCCTTTGGGTGAGCTGTACTTGTTGTTGCTCTTGTCTCCTGCGCCGGCCTCAGCTGCTGCTGTTGCAGCCTGACCCTGCTGTGCGTTTTTACGTGGCCCCGTGGAGCCGTAGAAAGCACCGGCAGTGAATCCGCGGCCACCGAATGGGCGGCCGGACGTGGAGGCTTGGGGGAAATCAGAGTCACAGCTTTCTACTGAAGGGCTGCGATGAATAGCTGACTCCTCACTGCTGGACTTCTCCATGCTCTAAGGCTGCTGCTGCTGATGCACAGTCTAACATAGTCTCAGAGGTGACAGGACAGTGCCCTATGAGTCCCCGCTGCTTCCCAAGCAGAAATATGAAGATGAAGAAAACACAGATAAAAATCAAATTACATCCACTCCAAATCACACAGCTGAGCCGAGTAATTTGAGTGTGAAAGAGTCCAGTGACGAAGTGAGTGGAGTTGTACTGCTTAGGCTTGCTGCTGATGTCTGGCTTAAGTAGCTGTGCTTGATGCTCCCGTTCAGAGTATTACTCATGTCTTGAGACAAAATATCTTTTCTCTAGATCCTCGCTTGATATGTTCCCAGTTGTGGAAACCCCGTTGGTCTCAGATGCTCCGCTTCCACTCCTGCTGACCCTGGTAACTTTTCTCTCCCTGACAGACACTCTCTTCAGCTTCTCTTCCGCAAAGTGTGCAATTTGTTTTCCCACCGTTGCTTCCCGTGCTTTTGTAAGCACGCTTGTCTGCTCGAGAGTAGCGCGCTGCGATCAGCAGCTCTGTCCCCCGCACTGCCGGTGCTCTGGTCTCCCTGTAGCTGCAGCCACACTGATGTGGTACTCGAGACGCAACTAACGGGTATGGCCTGTTTCCCAGCAAGAGCACTGCACTCCCTACCCTTCTGCGAGTCTCTCCCTCTCTCTCCCTCTTGCAATCCCTCCCCACTGCTGAGCAGACAGCCAATGCGGCAGCTGAAGGAAGATCCAAGCTCCACCTCTCCACTCCCAGTGTCTTTAATAAGCTCATGGCCGTGTTTGCTTTGACTATACATGTTCAACAATTTATACTGTCAGGGGACATGAGAAGTCAGGGATGAATTCAACAGTGATTAAAAACTAAAAGAGGACATGACGTGCCTCACAGTTATATGGCTGGTGTCTGGTGCATTAGAGTTGGGGGCAGAGGAGAGAGTGTGACATTTTGCAAGTGCACACATCCAAGTAGAATTCGCCATGATTTATATTCAGCCTAAATATTTTTCGACTGCTGTTGTTATAAATTCACCACAATTCATTTGGCAGATGGTAATTTATTTGCCATTTTGCAAAACTGGCTGGAATATTGGGCGGCTCTCAGATGTGGGTTAGGGTTGAAGAACTACAGCTGCGGTTTGCAGTGGGTCTGTGTTCTTCATTACAGCACTGCCCACATCCATGTAAGGGGATGCAATTTACTGGCAATGAGCTGGCTATGGAATTTCCACCCAACGAATCAAAAGGAAGTAGCAACTTAGAGATGCTGAGCACTCTCCAAGGAGTAGTCAGGGTCAAATACTCAATAGTGCCGGTGAGTCACACACTAAACTGACAAGATAATACTGGGCTTTGATTTAAAATCGACCTCACCCTGCAATCTAAGGTGCATCCCCAAATCTGTCCTAGCAGTAGCCAATTGGAGAATTAAAGCTAAAAGGGGCAGAAAGATCACGGTGATCACTCTACTGCTAGCATCACTTGCTTAAAAAAAAAAAAAAACCCAAAAAAAACTGCATTATTGGATGTAATATTCAAATGAATGTTATTGGTCTTCAATGTGTCGCTGGCCAGCTCAATCTCCAGTCAGAAGAGAAAATTTCAACTCAACAGTTTAAATAAAATCCTGTAAAACACAGTTGTCAATGACATCCTAATACAACCCTCTTGTGTATCACAGTTGAAATAAATAAAATCAAATACGGAAATTAAGGGGAGAGCTTGCATGATGGCTATACGATAGAGATAAAGTAGTTTGGGCAATAATGGTGGACTTTACACCAAACAAACCCTGGAGTATGAATTTAAATGACACAACAAAGTATAAAACACATTAGATGAAAAAATATTAAACGTAGTCCAGTATATTATTGAAAATATTTCACATTTCAAAAAACTGGACTGGTCTACTAACACGGACACCCTGATTAGGAAAGGACAGAGCCGACTCTTCCTACTCCAGAAAACTGAGGTCTTTTGGGGTTCAGGGGTCACTCCTTAAGACTTTCTATAACTCGGTGGTGGCCTCGGCCATCCATTATGGCATTGTCTGCTGGTCAGGCAGCATCTCGGCCCGGGACAGGAAGAGATTGGAGCGACTAGTCAGGAAGGCTAGTTCTGTCCTGGGCTGCTCCCTCGACACTCTGGAGGAGGTGGGCAACAGGAGGATGCTAACTAAGCTAAAAGCTATGATGGACAGTCCCTCCCACCCCCTCCAGCCCGTCCTGACAGCACTAGGTAGCTCCTTCAGCCAGAGACTGTTACACCCGCACTGCAAGACGGAGAGATACCGCCGCTCGTTCCTACCGACTGCTATCAGGCTGCTGAATTTTTAAAAAACTCAATTAAATGATGTGAAAAACAATTGTAAATAGCACATAACCCTAACCTTATCCATATTTGTATTTATATTGCACTTAATTGAACGGTGTTTGTTTTTATTTCTTCTTTCTACCCACAATCTTGCTGCTGTAGACTGTAAATTTCCCCAGTGTGGAACAAATAAAGGATATCTTATCTTAATCTTAGTATCAAAGCACTTTAACGGACGTATTCTCTCAAAGGTTTTTAGCGACGGATTAAATATTTGTCAGATTGTTTCAATAGCTTTTTATTGAAACATTATGGCTTTATTGACAAACGCTAATCAATCAGAGCAATTCTCACTGAATCTTAATTTTCTTCTGGTAATTTTTTTTTCATTTTATTTACACACCTGCCAAAAAACGTGACAGTACTGTATATGATTAGGGTGAAATATAACCACTCAAATAAAAATCTATTTACAAGCTTTTTTTTTTGTTTGTTTTTGACTGAGAGCTTGCAGGGCCATTAGGTATGTGGTGAATGGCGAATACATGTGCAGCTCTCTCTAGTTTCACTCATCTATCAGAGCTCAGTGGGGCTCTAAGTATTCGTGTTGCAGACTCCACAAGCAGCCTGACGGATACGTCTGCAGTCATTTCCCCCCTGAACCTTGCACAGAATCATGAATCTACTCCAATCATCATGCACAATATGTCGTGCATTGCTGCTTCATGTATACAGCAGGGGACGAGATGAGAGAACAGCAAATTGAGACTCGAGTAACAGTGGTCTGCAGGTGACATTGAGCAATTGAGGCCACAGAAGGAAAGAAAAAGGAATCACACAGAAGTAAAGAGTGGAGCAGAGGACAGGATAACAACAGTTGTATCAAGTGATATCACCTTTACAGCACTCCCGTACAAACACTGTTCTGCCTCTGTTACAGCCGTGATACTACGTGAAAAGGCGTTATATTCACGCGATGACTTCACTCCTCCCGCCCTTCTACGTGTCAGAGGGAAAACAGGTGTGGAAAGCGCCAGCTTTTTCAGGCAGGGGAAAAAGGTCTCTTGTTGAAGACAGTCAAGAGAAAAGTAAAATTTAAAAAATCCAGAAAAGTGTTTCTTTATCCTGGTTATTTGGTCTTCGTTGAATAAAAAATGGTGAATGTTCAGTATCATCCCACTTTTTTCTTTAGAGGTGCTGCAAATAGTTCTTCAAAGGACCGTGATTGGTCTATGCCATGATTCTGTTCTTGTGAGTTTCCAGCAGGGGGCAGAGGAGGGCCTTCCCTCCAGCATGCACACCTGCTGCCAATGTTTTATCAGTTAGCCAATAACTGCATGACGGCCTAATTGTCAAGTCTCCGTCAGGATATTGACCTTGTTTGCTGCTCATGCTCGTGTTGTTTTCTAGACCTCTCGATCCCGTCATTGTCGTTTTTGCTCTCTAGTGCCTCGTTTGTAAGTATTGACACAATTTTGTCTTTGATCCCGCTCTTGTTTTGTTTTTCGTGTAATTGGACTTTCGTTTATATTCTCGCCTTCCAATTACCTTGCCTTTTTGCAAGCGCATTTTGCAAGCGCCAAGCGCCTTTTGTTTCTGCCTTGTTTTTCCTGTCTCCTTGTGACCAGCAATTTCTGTGTATACTTTGTCGGTGCGCTTTCTAGTGAATAAATATTTTTGTTACGAATTTTTGTTTGTGTCTACGTTTGTGGGAACCAATCATGATTCAGTTCGTCCATGAACTGTGACAGTCTGAGCATTCATTCACAGTATAACCTTGACACAGGAAATTGTGGGAAGACGTATGCCAATAATGTTAAAAAAATGTCTTGCAATGTTAATACAACAGGTGACACAACATAGCATAACTTCAGTCAAAGACAACACAAGTTACCTCATTGGCGGGACAATGAATTTGTCAAAATACCATATATTTATTTTACAGTTGCACAGTTCAGTTTCGGCGTTTTATTGCAGCTAAAAATAATCGACCTTATTAAGGTGGCAAGAGCTGCATTCTATAATTCATCAGCACTTAATGAAAAATGTAATTTTACACGTGACTAACTCGCAGCTTTAATAGCCATGCCGCTACATTTGCGGTTACATTATCCAGCAGGGAAGAGGAACAAAAAGACTAAGTTTGATAAATAAAGCCTGCTTGGTCACTTTGCATAAAGAAGAAAAGCATCAACGTGGAAGAAAACACTTAAAATATCCTGCAACATGGGGTGTATTTATTGAGTTGACACGGGAGCAGAGAGAAACATCGAGCACTATCACTGCCCCGACGGGTAATTGAGTGGTTTAGTTTTGAACACAAGCCACTGATGGTCTTGTAATGCACTGCCCTGACTTCAGCGCAGGTAGCCTGGATTCAGTTCCTACTCAGTGACAGTGTGGCTGTGCATGTGAATAGTGGGCTCACTCTCTCCATGTGCCCTGTGAGTGACTGCAAATCAGTTCAGATCTTTCACACAAAGTCAGCTGGGATAGAATCAAGATCTGTTCCTGTACAGGATAATGCAGATTTACTTTATGTTCCCAATGGCCACGGCAACTCCGTTTGCATGAAATGCAGCAAGATTTTCCCGAGGCCATTTTTTCCCTCTTTATTTTTTATTTTTATTTTTTAGAAAGACCTACAAACACTAAATACAGGGAACTGCAGGACATGTGTGACACTTTACAAGCCCAGCACAATACGGCACATAGTTTGGGAGGTCAGTATATGTTGCCAGTTGTCACGGCAGCCCTGTTGTATGAATTATTTTTGCTCCATGTACAGCACGAAGTATACGGCGGTGTTTTTTTTAAATGCTCTAAAAAAAAAAAAAAAAAAAAAACAGTTGAGTTGAGGGGACTGTTTGGTTAAATACAAAATATCGAGTTAAACAATACAGCGGCAAGATAAGACACAAGAACGACAATTGAATACTGTCCTAGTATATACACAACTGCAGAGAGGAATGAGTAGCTAATCTTAAAAAAAACAAACCCTGGCATTAAAGAAAAATAAAATAAAGAAATGAATGTTTTATGATTTATATGGAAAAAACTATTGTTAAAAATATTCCCAAATCTTTGATAATGTTTGGAGTTCAAACCCCTCCCTTTCACACAACCTGTCAGTGCAGCTCTGTAAACGTGGGCTGTGTAATCCTTTGACAGGGCCGGTATTAAAAGATTAATTCACTGTGTGTGTATTTGCCGTCTTCCTTTGACTTATTCTCGGCAGACAACTGTGGAAAAAGAAGAATCATGTGCTCAGAGAACCCACTCCCAGAAACCTTTATGGCAAAATGACTTGGACAACTTTCGCAAGTGCTGTACATTTGAGCCATCTCTTTGTAATGTTTGACAAAAATATGCGCTGGCAATGTAATTTGTAGATTGATTTATTAGCCACACTTGCTGCCATGTTTGGTAGTGTTGTGTTGTGTTGTTCAAGTGGTTGAATTTGTTTTCAATTTGCATTTACAGTAAATTTCAATCTCTCTCCCCCTCCCTCTCTCTCTCACTCCCCCTCTCTCTCTCTGCCCCAATGACAAGGTCAGAAACTCAGTCCTCAATAAGTGGTTTTGTGAGATAATTGAATTCAAGATCATCTAAGCGTCACACAAACGGCTCCAGCATCTCCCAAGCCTCCCAAAAATAACATGCCGTCAATGTCAAATGATGATGCATCAATAATATTATTTTTTGACAAAATGTTTTTTTTTGAAACACCAATAAATGTGTCACAGTGTGAAGGAATGTAACTGATGTCCTTTGCAGTGATAATTAGCTGCTCCTTGTATGGTCATGGCTCAGATTACAAAAGGAATTACTGCTGTATCGCTTTACAGAGTTATTGTGAAACCACATAAGAGCTGCAGATTTACAAATGACATTTAACAGCATGTGATCCTGCGATGGATGTATGATCAAGGCCGATGTAAGGAGGGGATTAAAACTAAAAAGGGTTTCCGCACGCGCGACATCCCAGCCTTTGGATCCTACAGACTGTTTGGCAAGCATGTTTGTGTGAGTGGAAATAGACCTCATTGACCTTTATTCAGTTTTGAAAGAAGCAAGAGGACACAAGATAAAAATACACAAAAAGTTCAGTTGATGAAATTATGCCATAAAATGGTCATACTGTGGTATTTGTGTCTAGTTATATTTTGGCTTTTTACACTACTATATACAATTACCCAATGATAGGATGTTGGGTCTGTGAGTGCTGACATTTTTCAAATCATTGTGAGATCATTCGCAACAAAAACATCAGTCATGCTGCCTGGAAAGGGTGTTAATTAAGAATTCATGACTGCATGACTTTCTAAGCCAACCGTGAAGGCATAAAAGGTCCCATCTATGAAAATTTGGTCCCTGCAGGAAAGCAAGAGCAGCGGGGTGATGTCGTGATGACAGCAGCAAGCTGTGAAGATCTCTGCAGCTAGGAGGATCACAGATGCCACAAAGATCAGATATTGGGTGTTAAATGGTCTTTACTGGGAACTAAAATGAAAAGGTTAGTGCTTAAAAATGTGATGTTTTACATATGGGGGCCCTAACATTTGGCATGTGATTCTGACTGGATGAAACAAATAACTTTTCAAATAGGTACAATCTAATTGTATTTAAAATGTCACATTTGTTCGTAAAATTTTTGTCTGTTGACCTTTTTTTTTCTTGTGTTATTTTCACACGTACAAAATAAATATTCATTCATTCATTCACAACACAAATTCTTGTGGCCAAGCCCAGATCTAAACCTAATTAAAAAAGGCACGTCTATCAGAGTTGTGCGCCACAAAATGGGACAGACATGTGACTTTACAAGCAAAGTGTGCTTACGTACTTAAACATCATTATACTGCATTAGCATTTAGAGCCGAATAGTCAGTTGCCATTGTAATGCAGCCCAGTATCAGTAATGTCCGGGTCAACATAGGCTGTCGCAAAGAGGTCAAATGGCGGTGACGTGCCTAAGGGAACCGTACATGAATCCCAAAATAGAGTCGAGGATGAATCAAGAGTGACAGAGTGCCCCTGATGCTGATCAAAGGAGTGGAAGGGTTCAGCTCTATGCAGAGCTCTCTATGTAAAAAAAGGAGCAGTAACATTATGAATCTCATCCAGTTCATTGGCAAATGTAAGGGTGATTCTCTGAATGCAAGCTTTGACTAATAATTTTCTGGCCTAGCGCCTCTGAAAGCTGACAGAGGCGCCCTTGAAAAGTCTGCCGGCTTCCTCTTTCACTGCCACATTCTAGATTCCCTTGACACTCAATGCTTTCCATATATTATCATGTGTATGTTGTTCACAAGATGTATGAGCTTTACAACATTTATAATGACGGCATGTTTGTGTAAAGAAAATGTGGCAAATGACTTTTCATGAAAATTATTTTTTCAACAATAGCCATCATTAAAATGAAATAAAATAAAAACAAATAAAAAAACAAATCCATTCTTTTTAATGGAATGAATGGCATTTATTGTACCTAAACTCGCCAGTTGCTGGCCTCATTTTCAAATTTTATTGACAAAACAAACAATGCAATGCTTTAACCCTTGTGGACCAAAACATCCCATAACAGGACTGTTGGCGTACAAACTAAAATGATGTCATGATCTATTAACATGTTGAAGGCGCTAACTTGTCCATATTGAATATTCCAAATTCAATGTTTTTGTTTTTTACTTATATGCAGATGATAGTTACTTATACCCATAGCACAATACTGCTTTTTATTGCTTTGATGTCCATAGAGGGCACCAATCTAAATAAGTAAATAGAAACTATATATGTATGGATAGGTCTGACGCCACTGAACATTTTGAGTGGTCGCAAGAAAAAAAAGGATTCAGAAATGACTTTGATATTACACTTTAAAGCCACCATTCCATTATGGTGTCTTTGTCCGATGTGTCGTTAAAAAAAATCAACGCACAAGGGTTAATACAAATGGCTTCGTGTTAATATGTACTTTGCACTGGCAAGAAAAAAAAAGAGCCAAAAGTTCATATGTTTATGCCCCTGTTTACGCTGACATCTCTCCTTACATGCTTGGATGGGTCTGATCTGGTTCTGGGTGACATGTAAGCAAAATATAAAGCAAAACAGGAAATTTGATTTCCCAATCACGGGTTGGAAACAGTGTAGTGAGAAAGAAAAAAGTGTTCCGAAATGGGGTCAAATGCTAACTACAAAATAGAATCCATTCTCCAGCTCGACTACTTGTTTTGAAGAAGAAGTTGATGTAAAAATCTGTTGATGTATCACAAGTGACCATGCAATATAAGTGATATCTTTGCACACTAATGAAACCAAACATCGACAGTTGCAGAGAAGGTGGAACTTCTGTAAATGTAACATTTAGAGCAGTTTTTAATTTAAGATCCTCTCCTTCAGCTAAACAACTTAAGTTAGTGACTCCAAGATGGGAAGGGGAAATGAGTCGTGGCTTTTTATGTACAGTAGGAAGTGAAAGATTACTTTAAGCCCATGTCATATGGATAGAATTGCAACTGCAACGGAAGCGATGCCACTCAGAGCTCAAATTTCCAGAACCCACCACTGATGCGAGTGTCACATTAAAACTATTTACGGCTGCGGAGGTCAGATATTATATACGTTGGGTGGATTTTGATTTGCTCTGGATCCTCAAAGCGCAAAGGGTGAGATGTGTCCATGTGGCACCTCATAAGCAATGCGACACATGCTTAAATATCCTCCTGTGCTGCAAGGAAATGGGTTATAGGGCACACAGGCCTGCTCACAGATAAAAATGTATTCTCAGAACAACAGCAGTTGGAAAGGGTGAGAGAGGACATATGGATCATTATAGACAATCAGTGAGATGGACCCAAGGGTCAGTCTGCACAGCAAGTAAGGTCAACATTTCCTTTTTTTTTGGGTGGGGGGGGGGGGGTTTAGGTGAGAGCCAAAAAAAGAGCCATATTGTTGA
>CAAKHF010001494.1:25448-36174 GCA_901007745.1 Hippocampus kuda | reverse complement strand
GCTGCCTGACTTCTCTCACGAGCGGCATGAGATTTGTCAAATTCACTGAGTAAACACAAACACAGAGAGAGAGAGAGAGTGGACCTTGGTATAATAATTCTCTAAATGCAAAATCTGCATATAAATAATGAAGCCCATAATAAATGCATTGAGAAAAAAAATTGACTTTTTTTTTTTTAACTTGAAAATTATTGGAAAGAAAAACAACACACTGATAAAGTGTTTTCCAAGGAAAACAGGGCTTGGCTATTGTCCGAAAAATTCCCCAGAAAAATTCTACGGTTTTTTGAAATACTGTAAAACAAATCTCCAAACAGGTGAATCCGCCAGTGCAGAACTGCGAGTACTTAATACCATCAAAAATGAGTGAATGTCAGGCGGGATTCACTGTGATCATCTCCAACTGAGCATGACTTTTAACATTTATTTATTTATTTAATTATTTGGGGGGGGGTTCTTGTTTTTTTTAATTTTTTTTTTTTTATGAGATCATCAATGTGCTGGTATCAAAATGAATCCAGTTTAAGATAATAACACAAACAACCCCCTTCGTCTGATCTGCAGTAAGTTAGAGTAGCCTTAAAAAATTTTTTTAATTAAATGATTCTCAAATGATGTTTGTTTTTTTGTTTTTTTAAATTTATTTACCATTCATTCATTCATCTTCCGAACTGCTTAATCCTCATTAGGGTCGCGGGGGGTGCTGGAGCCTATCCCAGCTGTCTCCGGGCAGCAGGCAGGGGACACCCTGAATTGGTTGCCAGCCAATCGCAGAATTTATTTACCAAATGAACATATTCTGACTCTTGTGTCCTAGACGAGGCCATGATGTGCTGAAGGAGCAGCTGCCCTCTAAGGAGGAGCATGTGATCCTGGTGCGTTTGTCTCCACTTCAGAGGGCGCTCTACACGGAGTTCATGAACCGCTTCAAAGAGGCGGGAAACACCGGCTGGCTCAGCCTCAACCCGCTCAAAGCCTTCTGCGTATGCTGCAAGGTGAGACAAAAGACATTTTAAACGCTCAGTTTAAACTGCCTGGACAAAAAGGCGCTTGAGCTAGGAACTTTTGAAGGATGGCTGTGTGGTTGGACCACAGGAACTACTGGATACAAATTGTTAAGAGGTACTCCATCAGGACCAGAAGAAGACCATGTGGAGGGTTGTACTTTAGAGAGTTCCAGGAACCTTGGAGACTGTGTCTTCAGTGCAACACATATCTGATCGGAACATTTTAGTTCCCAGTAACTGTAGGATCCAAGAAATTAATGTTGATGGAACATTGGGTTGCAACCTTTTATGCGGGCGTTGTCTGTTACGAATTATTCTTAATGGTGGGAATGAATAGTGTACTGTAGTAAAATGGGTCATTTGAATTGTATACTTAGGGATCAATCTCAAAATAGATCAGATGACATGTAATCAGATTAGAATCTATTTTCCCTGAGAAAAAAATGGTGTGTACAGTCAATAACCCGTGCTTGTCCAATGAAGTCGTTTTACGATGTGGTTTTTCCTCCCCTCCTTTTTAAGATTTGGAACCATCCAGATGTGCTCTATGAGGCCTTACAGAAGGAAAACTTGGCCAGTGACCAGGACTTGGACCTTGACGACATCACCTCAGCTGCACCTACACGATGTCCCGCTGCAGCCAATCAGAAGCCAAAGCCTCTGGAAAACCCCAACCCAATCGGGGGAATGAGTCTCACCCATTTGCAGGAGAGGGCCAATCAGGTCATCACATATGAATGGGTACGTGCGAAAGGGGGCATCAGAATTTTTTTGTTTTGTGATGTTTGTTTTTTTTCTTTGAACCACATTTTTAATAGCAATGATCTTTTTTAGAGGATATAATTCTGAGGTCATCAGCAGTGTCTTTGATTTTTTAAATAAGAATAATAATAAGTAGACTTGGGCCCACTGGCTCCTTATCTTAAGTCAACAGTCTCAAACTTGGGTCTTAAACTGGACAATGATTTGAAATTGGACCGGCAAATTGGTGCCGTTGTTAAATCCAACTTCTTTCATTTTAGGCAGCTGGCGAAAGTAAAACCTCTCCTTTCTCATGAGCACTTTGAAACCATAATTCATGCCTTTGTCACATCCCGGCTGGTTTACTGTAATGCACTTTAGTTTGGAGTCAGCCAATCCTCCATTAAGCGTCTCCAGTTGGTCCAGAATGATGCTGCTCGCCTCTTGACTGGCACTCGTAAGAGGGAGCACATCGCTCCTACTTTGGCATCCCTTCACTGGCTCCCTCTACATTTTAGAGTTCTCTAAAAGAACTCTATTCTATTCTACTCTTACTTGTTTTCAAATCTTTAAATGGCCTCGCTCCACCTTACCTCTCTGAGCTCCTCCATCCCTACACACCTGCCCGGTGCCTCAGGTCTGCGAACCAGGCATTATTAGAGGTGCCAAGAACTAAGCGGGGGTCAGAGGGGACCGAGCCTTTTCCATTGCTGGTCCCTCTCTTTGGAATGACCTCCCACTGAACATTCAGCAAGCCTCCTTGCTGCCCATCTTTAAAACTCATCTGAATCAGGCTAACGGCAACATCTTTTAAAGCAAGTCGTCGTTGTTAAGCTAACGACACTATAATATGTGATTCTGCTTCTGCGCTTCCATAGGCCAAGGACATAATGTGTGATTACAAGCCCGGTATTCTGGAGAACTCTGCAAAAATGGTTCTGCTGTTCCACCTGATTGAGGAGAGCGTCACAAAGGGAGATAAACTTCTTGTTTTCAGGTAAAAGGCTGAAAAAAAATACATCAGTGACTGGTTCATTTTGTTGCAAGGATTTTGTCCTTGTCCCTGCTTTTCTCGACTTTTATTTGGAGTCCCATTTTACCATCTTATGACACAGTCTTTTATTTCCGTATCCCGCAGTCAGAGTTTGTCGACTCTCACTGTGATTGAGAATTTCCTGGCTAAGAGGCCGGTCCCGCATTCTCCCAACACCTCCAGCAGAGATGCAGCCAGCCAGAACTGGGTCCGAAATCTCAACTATTACAGTGAGTGGTGGCGTTTTAATACGACTTGCTCGGTGTGTATGACTTCTCAGTTAAGGTTTACTCGAAGAGTGGACAGTTTGTTTTGAATGAAAGAGTGATGTTTCACTCAAGAAGTGTAGAAAGTACATTTTGATTACAAGAAAGAATTATGGCTAGCATATGCGAATGTTGCACGTCAATCTTAATGCATTGATGTTTGCGATGATGTCCTCGGTCTGGCACTAGTAATGAGCACTGCCACCTGCTGGTTCTTTACAGGAATATAATTTCGAGGCGGGACTTTCACGATTTGAATTTAACCTCTCAAAATAAATGATTACAGTCGTCACTTTTTGTCATTTTGAAAGGCAAGTCAAAGTGAACATGTATTAGCGTTTCTTGCTCTTTAACGGCCACAGATCATGTGGAATAAAGGCCGAACAATCGTAATTTACATCCCCTCGTCCAAATTAAGATATCCCTTATTTGTCCCACACTGGGGAAATTTACAGCCTCCAGCAGCAAGATTGTGGGTAGAAAGAAGAAAGAAAAAAAAAACACTGCTCAATTAAGTGCAATATAAATACAAACATGGATGAGGTCGCAGTGCTATTTACAATTGTTTTCACATCATTTAATTAATTTTATTATTTATTTGTTTGTTTTTATTCAGCAGCCTGACAGCAGTCGGTAGGAACGAAATTTGTCATCCAGATTATTTATTTATTATCTCAGAAGGATATCAAATGTAAAAACACAAATTTATCTTACGTTTGTCTATACCATGTGTACAGTTTTGTTCGGATTTTCTGTAAACTGTAACAAGCTAAGGATATGTTTACGTTGAGAATGACTGGCATGAATAAATGTTACAGTAAATAATGTTATATTAGTTGTCTTACATCTCTGTTCTGGCTGTGTGGTGTTTTGAAGGACTGGATGGAAGTACAACCCCCTCAGAGCGAGAAAGATTAATTAACCAATTCAACGATCCCAACAACACCTCAGCGTGGGTCTTCCTGTTGTCAACCAGGTAACACACAGACACAATCACTTGTATACCCACAGTGATGCTATGACAGAATGTTCAGGTCGGAATAACTGGACTGCGCACTTTTGCGGGGTTTCAGGGCCGGTTGTCTGGGTGTGAACTTGATCGGAGCAAACCGTGTGGTGGTTTTTGATGCCTCGTGGAACCCATGCCATGACGCCCAGGCCGTTTGCCGTGTCTACCGCTATGGTCAGAGGAAGCAGTGTCACATTTACAGGCTGGTGTGTGATTTCACGCTTGAGAAAAAAATCTATGACCGCCAGATCTCCAAACAGGGCATGTCCGGTGAGTGCGTTATTGTGTACACAGTCAGTAATCGAGCCTAATGTAATGTGCTAGTGTTTTGGGTTTTTTTTTTTCTTTTTCTCCCCTTTCATGATTTTAACTGCTCCTTCTGCATTATTCAGACCGGGTGGTGGATGATCTGAACCCTGTGCTGACCTTCACCAAGAGAGAGATGGAATCTCTTCTTCACTTTGCCGAAGAAGAGCCGGAGCCCCGCCAAGTACAGCAGCTGCACCCTCGGGACAGCATGGATTGCGTCCTCGGGAAGGCACTGTGCCTCTTTCCACACCTCATCACCAAGGTAGATGAACAGAGATTAACACCACTTTCCTAATCTACTTGCCTAAATCATTCATTTTGACTATTTATGTAATTTTTCTCTCTCATCTCATGATGCTTGCCCCTTCGGCTTCATCCTTAGTTAAACAGATCATTCAATTCTACCCCTGATAATAATTTATTAATATAATGTCATTGGTATTTAGTTCAGTTTTGTGTGTTTAAAAAAAAACTAAAAACATACAGCATGTCTCACCTCCCCTTTTTTAATTCATTGCAGCAACCGTTCCCCCACGAGTCTCTGCTCCTGGACCGCAGAGAGCTGAAGTTGAGCACCGCTGAGAAGAAGGCGGCAAAAAAAGGTTACGAGGAAGAGAAGAGGGCATCTGTGCCATACACTCGCCCTTCCTATGCTCACTACTACCCAGCCAGTGACCAGAGCCTCACCAACATCCCCGCCTTCAGTCAGAGAAACTGGTTTGTAATTCAGAATATTCGTAACTGATTAAGAAGCTGTCTCAGGATCAGAGTGGCCCTGAGTCAAAAGGATATCATGTAGTTTCAACTCGCATCCCTGGCGCAGTAAATGTGATTTTTATTATTAATATATATATATATATATATATATATATATATATATATATATATATATATATATATATATATATATATATATATATATATATATATATATATATATATATATATATATATATATATATATATATATATATATATATATATATATTAATGAAAAGCTATCTAAAACATTTATTGAATTGATTTAAAAATAAATGCATCATTATTATGTTTTTATTTTGAACGAAAAAAGAAGTCATCATCATCTGGTTAAATAAATTTAATCCATCGAAACTATTCTCAGGCGACCACCCCACACTGAGGACAAAATGTCGGCCAATGTCCGACCGATCCAGGCCGCTCCAGTTCCCGCCGTACCTGGCCAGGTATCTGTAGGCCCGACTCCGACTTCCAAAGACTCATCGGCGTCTAGCCTCGGAGGTTTTCCTGTCAACTGCTTGCAAAAAGCCGGAGTGTTTGTGCAGAAAATCATCACCACCACAGGTAGGCAACATGTACTGTGGCTGATTTTTCTATTCAATTTCTTCTGATTCTACGCCTGTTTCAGCCCAATCTCAAAGAACTAGACAGGAGGTTATGCAATGATTACCTTCTTTTTGGGTTAGTTGGCGTCTTGTCTGAGATGAAAGATACGGCATGAACACTGTGCTATTTTTGATACGCCCTCACAGAGGTCTGCTCTTCATTGAGTGACACTATAGTGACACATTTTCACAAATACTGCATATTGTTTCTCTTTTAGATATGGTGATTCCAGGCACCAACAGCTCAACAGATGTCAAAGCCAGAATTACTGCAGGAGAGAGCATCCATGTCATTCGAGGCACCAAAGGTAAACCTCATGATTTCAGTTTTGGTACTTGAGGCTTATATTTGGTAAGAATAAGAATCCCGTCAACTTCAATGTCATCTGGTTTCTCGATTTTAGGAACCTACATCAGGACATCAGATGGACGAATATTTGCTATCAGAGCAGCTAACAAACCTAACATGTCAGATGAGAATGCTGCAATGCCACACAAAGGTTAGAAGACTTATCTGACGTGGAATAACTCTAATCATGCATTTTTAACTCATTCTGTACCAGCCAATTCTAGACCAAGTCTGAAAAGACGTTTAAAAACGTCTTTGGGAGTGAATGAGTTAACATGTTCCTTCTTTTTAGGCATTGAGAGCTTAGTTTTAGCCATTCTCTAATTGACTAAACAGATGTCACGTTTTGTTGTTTTCCTGATTACAATGTGCTGATTTCTCTTTAGACCCCCAAGAATCTGCAGACGAGCAGCCAACAACCGGAAGCAACAGTTGTCCATCACCTGACCAACAGCAGCCAGTCACGCCCAAGAATTTGCCCCGCTCCCTTTCCCCCGACAGCCCAGAGATAATCAGTGAGTTGCAGCGCTACACCGCACGCAAGGGAAGCCAGCCGGAAAGGGAGGACGGGAGCAAAGTGGACAATCCGCCTTCAGCGAAACTGGCCCAAAGCAACAGCGGCAGCGGAAATGTGCGCCACCCTGAAGCCAAAAGAGCGAATGTCATCCAGCACAATAAGGATGCCACAGCTGCACAAGACTTGAGAATAAGCTCCAAGCGCAAAGCCTCCACCCCGTTGTTGGATGAGAAGCCGAGAAAGCAGCCGGCTGCTGGCAAGCACTTAGCACCTTCTTTAGCCTCCCACGGTTTACCCTACGCCGGTGGCTACGGCCTCCCTCAGGCCTTCAACCCCGCCGTGCTGGGTGGCTCACTGGGACACCCGCTCTACATGGGGGCAGGCTTGCCTTTCTTACACCCTTCTCATAGTGCGCTAGGTGACCCGAGTTTCATGCCGGAGCTGTTTGGTTTAGGCACAGTCCCCACCTCCTCCTCATCCTCTGCACTGTCCACTTCTACTGCCACTGATGTTTCCTCTTCCTCATCGCAGCCCTCCTCTACATCAAACGCTTCCACTTTGGCTCCAGGCACCCTGCCGCCCTTCATGCTGAGCCCAAGCCTGTCAGGCATGGCAGGGATGCTGCCACCAAGCTTTGCCTTCTCTTATAGTCAATCTCTGGCGGGCTTGTATCGGGGGTCAATGCTCCCTGGTGGGCTTCCCGGTCCAGCGGCCACTCCTGGTCCAGCTGGAGCAAGCTTTCTCTCACAATACACTTCAACCGCTGGCTCCAGCTCCTCCTCCTCCTCCTCATCGTCCCCTTCATCCTTTTCACCATCTGCGCACTCTGAAGACCAGAAGCCCAGAGCAATTGTCAATGGCAGCAATATCAGCAGTCCCAGCAGCTTGGATGACAACGAGGAGGTAATTTAAGTGAACAGCCAATGAAAACCATGATGCTTGGCTGGATTTGTTCGGAATAGGATCTTTCCGATGAGGGACAACAAACATGGCCTTGTATGAATGACATCACGTCTCCTGTTTGTGCCGACTGCATCGACTCAAATGTCTTGATGCTGAATCTCTCAAGTTAGAACCTGTGGACAGTCTTTTTACAGCACAGAAGAAAATTGAAATCAGAAAGTTTTGGGGCGTCTGCCTTTGAAATGTAACAATCACTGGACAAAAATAGCCTGCAGTGACTGAAATGGCCTCTTGATGTTCGTCATGTAGAGAAAACTAAATGGCACATTTGCCAGGGGAAAAAAATCATTCGGTATGCTAACCGGTAGCAAGGGTTATTATGCCTGTATCAGTCTGGTTATTACTGTATGTCTGTATCAGTCAGTAGGGATGGGTCTAATAGTATATTGAAGAATTTCATTGATTGTTTGAATGATCATCATGTCCTGAACATGTTGAGGTTGAATGGAGTGAGCTACTTGACTGTGGCCAGCAGAGGCACTGTTGGTTCAATCTCAACCAGATTTTTGGTGTTTAAAGATGGTTGAACTCTCAGGAGCAGCATTATTCTGCCTAATAAGTGGCTGCAGGAAAGGAAGAATTCAGAAAATTTAGAGAGAGAAACACTCTTTCTGTTACAAATTTGCCCATCCGTACCGTAGTTTGTCACATCCACTCTTGCTACTGATTTTTTTTTTCATACATTTTAAATAGTCCCCCCACGAATCTGCAGCGAAGTGTTGATTAGGCGGACAAAAATCCTCTTTTACTCTTGCTGACAAGAGCAAAGATTGATTCCACAGCTTGAAAGTTGATTTTCCGCAGGAATTTTAAAAATTGCCTAAAATGACCAATTATAAAGCAAATTAATTTACTAATGAAGTAAGAATTATTTTAGGAAATGATCTGCCGAACCAAAACACTGTGGAACATTGTGGTCATTTAAAAAAAAAAAAAAAATCGGTGTCAGTCTCTGACAGATTTATTGAATAATAATAATTGATTTTATTTTGGTTACTGATAAAGTGCAAAACATTTAACCAAACTATGGGTTTGAGGCAGAACAAGTGATTTTAAAGCAAAGATTTAAAGTGTAAACTAGCCACTTGGCCCGGATATTGTAAACATACTGCATACAGTATTATCATAAATGTAATTTAAGCACATAGACGGTTTTTTATGGTTGCCCCCCCCCACACACACACACACACAGTCATTTATGACGTGTGACAATAACTTGACGTCATATTTAGTAGACGTTTCCTTTACCTGACATCATCCTTACTGGAGGTCTAACTGAAATGAAGAGACGGGAAAATGTCTCATTTCCCAATACTGTACAATAATAATTCCAACACCTCCAGCATCGCTCATCTGTCGATATAAGATAATAGAATGCATGCGTGTTACATCACAGACGCGTTCAGTTAACAATTGTGGACGCGTTTGAGTTGTAATGTGAACGAGAATATTTTTTTAACTTAATGAATTGGGCATCCTGCCCCGCAAGGTGAACGTAGCCTGTCTGACCGCGACATCTAGCGGCTGGGATGAAAACTACATTTAAATGTGACGCATGATTCCGCCTTATTTCCGCCAACAGCTTTCAATTCCGCGAAGAACTTTGAAATCCGCGACGAATTCCGCGACCGCGGATGCCTGCGGGGACTATTTAAAGAAAGCAGAACTTTTTGAAGCATTTTGAACTCTGCCAGGCGAGGGACATTGTGTCTTTCTTCTTGCAAGGAAATATAAAGACAGGATGATGAGGTAAAACTGTTAAAAACCTTATAACTCTGAACAGAATGTATGCTTAATCAATTGCCTTCAAACTAGGCCTTTATAAAAGACTCCTCCCACTGAGGCATGTGACATGGCATGACATTTTTGTGTATTTTATCTTTGCCTAAAAACAACCATGAGAAAATGAGGAAAAACTGTGCTCTCTTTGTAGCGGGGAAACAACCACCAACAGAAAATGCCTTTTACCGCTTCACTTTCTGAATGTTAACTGTGAGAGAGGAGATGCAGAGAGTTAAAATCTCACCCACAGTCTTACTGTAGCCTAGTGACAAATGATGCAAAACACTCGAGCCTATATACTGTATTTGTACATGCCAACAGGAATCAAGGCGAGTTTCAGTTTTAGTGTTGTTAGTGTACGTTTGTTGTCATTTGAAATGTGTAAGAAAAGGAAAAAATGGTTTGTTGATATTCCACCTTTTACTCTACTCAGTGTTAATTGCACCTCATTCATTTGACTTGAGGTCGTTATTGAAAACATTCTGGGTGAGAGCTTTGCCAAAAACAGCACATCTACAACCTCAGTCATCGAGGATTGTGTCTTAAGTGACCAAAAATAAAAAATGCTGTTTCCTCCAATAATGGCTACCCCTCTGGCATTAACTGTAATTATCGCTGTTCATAGATGTGGTTCCTCACTCTCAGAAAGGATTAACCGTGCTGTGTGTTTCATGCTAACCAAAAGAAAAGCACTTAAGAAGCACATGAACTGTCTGCAGTTTTTTGCATGTCTAATATATAAGGGTACTGATCATGTGTACAATTATTCCCAAAATCACTTTGTACAAACAAAGAAAGGCCTCCCCACATCTGCAGTTCAGTAAACAAACACCCCTGGCTGCTATTTGTGGAAACACGCTAAAAAAAATCCCAAACAGATCCATGTTGTCAATTTGACTGAGCGGTTAGCACAGCACTACACTGTAAAATTAGAGACACTTTTATGTATAGACAAGGCCAAAATACAAAGCTCCATTTTATGACCAAGCCCCCTTTTTGAGCTGCAATCCCAACGCTGATGCATTTGACCCCAGTGTAATCAATCACATGTGCTCTGACACCATGCTTATGTGACAATGTCGAAGTGAGAGCTTTCAAAACTATCAGCTCGTTTGTCATACAAAACAAACTCTTCACATCCGTAAGCAGAGAATAATTGTGAAAGAATTGTTTTGTGCTTTATTCTGAAATTATGAGTTTACCTGTTTCATTTTTTGTTTGGACAATGTTTGAATTTACCAAGGTTATTTATTACAATGAATATTTATTCATTTGTATACTTTTTAATATCTTTTGTATTTTTTTTTGTACGGTCACATAAGTTTTGTTGTTACTAAAACTGGAAAAAAGCATTTGGTTTCTCCTGGGGGGGGGGGGGGGGAAAAA
>CAAKHF010001494.1:1657-25428 GCA_901007745.1 Hippocampus kuda | reverse complement strand
TGTTTGGGGGGGGGGGGGGGGGGGGGAAATGACGCTCTGTTCCAGATCATATTTCAAATGCAGCTTTTCCATCTGCGAACCAACCAATCAGTAATAACCAGGAGAGTGTGGAGAGAAAGTTTGAATAATTATCTCCTATGACAGTTAGACAAATCATCTCTCAAATTATGTTATTTTGCATAATTTGTCATCCGTCTGATCTTGCGTTGACTGTCATTTAAGGTGAAACCTTTTCTATATTTGACGACAGATGCTTTCATGAAAAGTCTGAAGTAAATGTCTGCTCACAATTGGATATCACAATAATAGGAGACATTTAATTGCATCACACATAAGCACAACCCACAGTTCATTGTTTAGAAAGAATCCTTATCTTGTGATTTCTATTTTTGTTTTGTATCAGAAATGATTGATGGCAAAAGGTTTGGATGGCAGTTGCTGTACCAACTGACTTTTATTTTACAATGTTTTCAACTTGAATTTGCATATTTATTTAAATGAATCAAAGAAGTCCAATGGTCTGAGTTGTCTGCCTGAACTCCATTCACAGTGAGAAGATTGAAACTGCTGTCCTGGAGCACTGACGAAAGTCAAACTCTGATGTGTAGTGAATCTATGGATTGAGTGTATGACCTTAAATTACATTACTCTTGTGTAGGCGAGTTCTTTGTTCGTTTGTTTTCAGATGTTTGACAATAAAAGAATTGTGTTCCAAATGTTACTTTCGCATTTTCTTCGCATTGACAAACAAATGTGTTTCCCCCCACTTTAACACTATACACAAAGTAAATATATTTAATACAGTATAATAAAATAACAGTATTTTGGTCCTGGATTCTGCAAAAAAAATACCATTTGAGAATGGCACAAAACTGCCGAACAGCAAACTAATTGCAATTTTAAATAAATACTTTTTCTGCGGGTTTTTTCACATGAATGAACTGCCTCAAAATGTGTATATCTGTGTATATGTGTATATCTGTGTATATCCTGCATCTCATTCCAAAGATGCAAAAAAATATGAGACCTACTCATGGAGCACCGACGCCATATCTTGCCAGCGAGTGCTGAATGGTGATTTTACAATTTGAACCGAATTTGCACATTACCAAAAAATACGTTTTTTTAATATTTTGTACTTTCCGTGAAGGCGGCCCGGTAGTCCAGTGGTTAGCACGTCGGCTTCACAGTGCAGAGGTACCGGGTTCAATTCCAGCTCCGGCCTTCCTGTGTGGAGTTTGCATGTTCTCCCCGGGCCTGCGTGGGTTTTCTCCGGGTGCTCCGGTTTCCTCCCACATTCCCAAAAACATGCGTGGCAGGCTGATTGTACACTCTAAATTGTCCCTAGGTGTGAGTGTGAGCATGGATGGTTGTTCGTCTCTGTGTGCCCTGCGATTGGCTGGCAACCGATTCAGGGTGTCCCCCGCCCACTGCCCGGAGACAGCTGGGATAGGCTCCAGCAGCCCCCCGCGACCCTAGTGAGGATCAAGCGGTTCGGAAGATGAATACTTTCCGTGATCCCTCCCACCCCTATTTCCCACAAAAAAAACAATGACCAGGAAAAGTGCATTGCCACGCCCCTTTGAAATGGTCCGTCAGATTCGCGAAGTCGACGAATAAAATTTTAGTCTGACGTCACTTGACAATGTCCACCATGGAGACACACACCATAAATGACACAACAAAATTTACAAGATTATAAACATATATTTATCTATTTTATTTGTTGTTGCATAAAACGAGGACGTCATTCACATGAGGTAACACGACGTTGTTCGGTGAAATGCTTGGAAGATAAGGCATTCCTTTATTTTTATGAATTAAGGAAATTATGAAGGTTTGCAACATTATGCTGCATTCAAGGAATGCGGGTAATCCGAAGTATCCTACACGGATTGTCCCAGTTCCGACCTCAAAGCCTTCAAAGCGAATGTAAACAAAACAGATGGCCTATTCCAATGAATTGCTTGACCATTTTGACACGGCCCAAGAGTATTTCATCACGTTTCACGACTTGGTAGAGAAACACATTGAAATTGGAAGTTATTTGAAACAGGCAAATTCTTGGCCACCTTTGTGATACAAGAACTCAATTTCCCAGCATGATCTTGTTTGAAAAAAAAAAAAGTTTCGTGACTTGACGGTTTTTCGCCCAGTGCTGATGACGGTGGCAGGCGGCGTAGGTTTGATGCTAAGACGTGTTCATGACAGGAGGCTTACTTCATGCTATTTATAGTTCCATCAGCATTACACAAAACAAAAGATGTATTAATGAACGGGAAAAAGGACGTGTGAAAAAGATATTAGCCGTTAACTAGCTAATATCGACCAGCGGAGGTGATTGTCTAACGTATCCGGGGTTGTTTTGACGAAGGCCAGTTGCTGGCTACAGGAAATCCTCGCATTCGTCCGGTAAAAGCCACCGGGTGCTGAAGCGTCTCGCAGGGTAGCGACTAGAGCTCTTTGGACGGGATTTCTGGACCATCTTAAAATGCGAGAGGTTTAGCTCTTCTCAAAAGGTAACTGGGACGTTATTTGTGCTTCCCCATGGCGGGCACACACCAGCTCACAGCGTCTTCGATTAGCCAGCCAGCCAGCTAACATTAACGCCTCCATGTTGACAAGCTAAGTGGCAAGCTATCGCAAGAAACCGGTTATTTTGGAACACGTTGGTAGTTGATATTGAAACACTTTGCTCTTGCAGCTACGTTTAATCACGCATTCGCCGTATTTCTCCCTCGGCACAAGGAAAACACGTTGGGAAACAGATCACAAGACCTCTGAGCTAAAACGTAACAGCCTCTTGCATCCTTTTTGGATTCTGTTTTGTTGTTGATTTCCTCCAGTCCAACGTTCGAAGTGAGTGCAGTTTTTCAGTTGAACGTAATGAAATCCTCACCTGGGCCTACTCGACGCTACCTTCAAAGGTCTCTCCCAGAGAAATGAGCCTTGTGGCTTCAAGTGTCCCCTCTTCGCCCCGCTGTTAACCTCGAAACGACTCCACTTGGCCTGTGGGCTTTCTGTGCTCTGGAGGGATCTTTCTCATTATGAATCGTTACCTGCCTGTGGCAAGGCAGCACTTTCTGGCTGCACTAGCAAGCACCAGTGTGGTCGTGAAAGCCATCAGTGCTCTTGTGGTTCTCCTCTACCTGCTCTCCTGGGCCGTGGACACATCATATGCACTGGGGGTTACCCCGGGCTATCTGTTCCCACCTAATTTTTGGGTGTGGACGCTGGTCACTCATGGGACCGTGGAGCAGCACGCGTGGAGCGTGGTTATCAATGTTGGGACTGTGATGTCTTGTGGCCGCCTGCTGGAGCCTTTGTGGGGTGCCCTGGAACTGCTGATCTTCTTTGCGGTGGTAAATGTATCTGCAGGCCTACTAGCAGGCCTCTCCTACCTCCTCACCTATGTAGCCACCTTCAACCTGGACTTCCTGTTTGCTGTCCGTGTCCACGGAGCGGCCGGCTTCCTAGGAGGTGTCCTGGTGGCACTGAAACAGACCATGGGGGATACAACGGTACTCAGAGTTCCACAGGTAAGGCTCGCAATACAGTGTCTGGTATGCGCTGATTCCATTTGGAAGAATCGTGTTTGTCATGACAATAGAGATAAGATGAGATAAAACCTTCATTTGTCTCACAATGGAGAATTTCCCAATTTACAGTAGCAAAATTATTAAAGGGAGAAGTAGAAGAACAAAAGTGGATGGAAGCACAAAAGTATATACATAAATAAAGATATTAATTATAAAATATCAATATAAGCATAGGGTGGTCCAGTGGTTAGCGCGTCGACTTCACAGTGCAGAGGTACTGGGTTCAATTCCATCTCCGGCCTCCCTGTGTGGAGTTTGCATGTTCTCCACGGGCCTGCATGGGTTTTCTCCAGGTACTCCGGTCTCCTCCCACATTCCAAAAACATGATATTTCAATGGCAGGCTCATTAAACACTCACAGTTGTCCCTAGGTGTGAGTGTGAGCATGGATGGTTGTTTGTCTCTTTGTGCCCTGCGACTGACTGGCAACCAGTTCAGGGTGTCCCCCGTCTACTGCCCGAAGACAGCTGGGATAGGCTCCACTAGAACACCTACTAATATTGACAGAATCATTAGCTAGTTGAATGGGTGGATACACGCCTTCTCTGAGCTGCATGCCTGTTACGCCACTCAAACGAATGGCAATAAACCAATCAGAGGCCAAAATTTTAGGGACATGAACTCTAGCACAGCAACGGTTGCTTTGATAGAGGTCATGGGAATTGTTTATGGAAAAGCCTGCGGATACTTGGGTAATTTATAATGATGTAAGATTATAAAAGACACAAATTTATAAGTGAATATGCTTCACAACAAGAAATGCAAAAAAAAAAAAAGAATGATGAATCGCAAAGTGGATGAGGGAACAGACAGGGTTTCACTGTTATTACTTTGTGGTATTTTAGTGACTAAATACACCTTTTCCCTTCAAGAATTAAACCCTCTCTTTTCTAATTTGCCAGGTAAGGCTCAAAGCAGCTCCAGCTTTGGTCCTCCTCCTCCTGGCCTTACTGCGCCTCTCAGGCCTACTGGAGAGCTCCGCCCCCGTGGCCGCATACAGTTACGGCGCCCTGTCCGGCTGGGTGTACCTGCGCTTCTACCAGAGGCACAGCAGGGGCCGCGGCGACATGTCGGACCACTTTGCCTTTGCGAGTTTCTTCCCTGAGGCGCTGCAGCCGGCGGTGGGTCTGCTGGCAGGTTTGGTCCACGCCACCCTGGTGAAGGTGAAGGTGTGCAGGAAGATGGTGAAGAGGTACGATGTGGGCGCTCCGTCGTCCATCACCATCAGCCTGCCTGGGACAGACCCGCAAGATGCCGAGAGGAGAAGGCAAGTTTCATTAAAAACAAAATCTGCTTGGTTAAATTTTTCGGATTTTTGGAATGGCCCTGTGGATATTTTGAAGCCAGTTCAGAATCTGATATTTGTCAGAATAAAATTCTAGTCAGCAATTAATTGGCTAATTAATTAAAAAATACATAATGAATGAAACAGATTCTCTTTTGGTCCCTTAAAAGCTTGCAAATAGTAATTATATGAATTACAGGCAGAACATTTAACTCTTACCATAGTTTGTCCTTTAGGTTTTGTTTGGCTTTACAACATTGACAATTTTTATTTTATTATTCATTTTGTGGTGGGGGGTGGTAGGATGTTTAAATGTCATTGTCTTATGTATTGCTTGTGTAAAAACAGAAAAAGACTGATTTTTTTCCACAAATCATACGCATGCGATTGGCTGGCAACCAATTCAGGGTGTCCCCCGCCTACTGCCCGAAGACAGCTGGGATAGGCTCCAGCACCCCCCGCGACCCTAGTGAGGATGAAGCGGTTCGGAAGATGAATGAATGAATGAAATCATACGCAAAGTTGACTTTGCTAATGTGTAGGTTATCTGAGCCTATATTAAGGAAAGGTCCGGTATTCATCTAGATGGGCTGTATCAATTGTGTTAAGGCTGTGTGGATGACAACCTGCAGTCATCTCTCAAATAGAACAAGAAAAGATAACCAGATGACAAGGGAAGGATTTATTCTCCGTTCTTGTAATATGAAACTTTGCTGCTGTGAAATGGGAATTTCTCCATTGTGAGACTAATAAAGGTTTTCTTAAGTACCGTAACAATCTTTTCCTCCTCGCTGCAGACAACTGGCCCTCAAGGCTCTCAACGAGCGTTTAAAGCGTGTGGAGGACCAGTCAGCTTGGCCCAGCATGGACGACGAGGAAGATGACGAGGTAGATGAGATCCGGACCGACACGCAACCACTCCTCCCTCGTGACCCGCCCTCCTCAACGCCCCGACCAGCAGCAGGGGGAGCCGTCTCCATAACCCTCTCCTCTACGTCCTCATCGTCAATGTTGCCGAGCGGTGGAGCACAGGCCACACCGGAGTCGAGCATCATCAGCTTCGAGGACGCACCTTCTAGATCGTAACCCTTTGAAGAGACTCAACGTGCATGTCGCTTACAGGTGTACTAACTTGAGTGATGGAAGGTGGCGGACCTGTGCACACACACTCCATTACTCTCGCCGTTGAGTCCAAACGTGGGTTTAGTGTGTCTTTTCACTTTGCACGTGTTGGATGTGCTCAGTGTAGTCAAGTCAGGCCATTGCTTCCTTCTTGCGTTCAGGCACAAGCTAAGCAGCCATTCTCTTGTGTTCTCATTTAATTCCAGTTGTCCTGGGGGGTTTCCACGGCTTTGCGTTTTTTTTTTTTAATTTAAATAAAGGCAAGTTGGATGTAATTTTTTTTGCACCCCACAACAGCCACAGATGTTTGCCAAGAGAACACTTGTTTATGACAGAGACTCACTCTCCAAAAGACAGACTCTTTGCTGTCAAGGATTTGGTTTGGTAACACGGTGAGGAAGAGGAGAAGTACAGAAAAGGTTTTGTCAGCACAAGCTGCTCAAGACATGGGAGAAGCTCCGGAAGATCGGCAATGGGAAATAAAAATCTTTGGGATTTAAAAGTAAAGTGCCAGCTGTGAATATTCTGGACCAGTTTCCAGTTTTATGACTATCCTCAAACTGAGAACTTCTTTGTGTGTCTCCCCCACTACCCCCACAGATTTGTTTACCACTTGACAGAAACAGCTTTCTCTGTATACACAGAGTTGGATGTCTACGTGAACGTCTGATCTGTGATATTTTAGGCCGAGTCAGCATCTAATTTGTGTCCGACTTGACTCACTGTTTTAAGAGTTAGCAATAACTGTTTCAACTGCTGGTATTGCTGCACGTCTAAGGAGAATACGATTTAGTAGGTTTGGATATGGAAATATGTACGTTTTCGGTTGCTACACAGTCAAAATTTACAGGTTTGGTTTTGATAGGATCTCCCGCGCTGATTATGCAGAAGGTGACTGTCTGCTTCAACAGAGGATGTTTGCACTGATAGTCAGTCAGCATTGTGCTTTTTTTGGTACTATGCATTTGTAAAATTGTCGCACCTTGCAAATTAAGACACATTATTCCATTGACCGAATGTAGCATGAATGATCATAAAGATAAGATTATTGCAGGCAAGTTGAATTAGACACAGAAAGACCATTTTGCTTTGGATACAAACCTCGAGGAAGAAATTGTAACCTTGTACTGTATTATGAAATGCAGTTTGTGGTGATTTGACAAATTATGGATTAGACAAAAACGAGTGATTGTGTTTCATGGATGTTGAAGACAGAATGGTTGTGGAACCACTGTTGTAATCAAAGGGGATTTTTGTCATGTCTGTGTCACGAACGTTTTGATCAGCCTGGAAGTTGACAGAGATGAGCAAAAGAAAATAATTTACCGGTAAGCCATGAACTGTCTTTAAAAAAAAGAAGTGCAAAGAAATAAATCATTGGAGCGGACAGAATTGCTCCCATTTTTGGGGGATTTGTATCACCCCCCCACCTTTTTTTTTTTTTAAAGATGACTTTGGATCAATATTGATCAAAGTCCAACTGATTCCAAATGAAATTTGGCCAAGTACTGAAAAAAAATGCAGTTGAGTCTGGACTGAGGAAAATGTAATGAGCATAAAGGACATTGAAATTGTCTCATGAACATGGTGATGAGCGGGCAACCAAAGGCCGTTTACGACCATTTAATCCAGCCTTGCATGCAATTTTGCGGGGGGGGGGGGGAATTATAAAAGGATAGGTTATGAACAAAATGTTTGATTATTGCATCATATTTTTTCATCAATTTTGTAAGATGCTCAGATGAGTTAAAAAAAAAAACCCGACATTCCCTGACCGGAAGAATATTCTGCACCCCTGATTTCATCATGTATGCTTGAGAGGGATGGAGGGTTTTTCATCACTAAAAGCCAAACTGTTATTTTCTTTGATTGTTTTCAAGACAAACTACCCCAATTGTTATACAGCTGAGCATTTAAGACCAGTTGCATTGGTTAATAAATAAAAATGAACAAAAGCAAATTCTGTTTCATGCATTATTTTATGTGACGTAAGACGTTGGTTCATCAACAGCAGCATGAAAACATGATTTCATTGGTTTATCTTAATCTAAAGAGTTATCAGTATGTCAACATGATGGAGGTGAATGATTATATGTGCTGGGTACTATGTCAAAGAAGACCATTCAACATTTTATTTTCATTCATGCAGTTTATATATTATGTTTATAATATATTGTATTATGGTAGGCGGCCCGGTAGTCCAGTGGTTAGCACATCGGCTTCACAGTGCAGAGGTACCGGGTTCGATTCCAGCTCCGGCCTCCCTGTGTGGAGTTTGCATGTTCTCCCCGGGCCTGCGTGGGTTTTCTCCGGGTGCTCCGGTTTCCTCCCACATTCCAAAAACATGCATGGCAGGCTGATTGAACACTCTAAATTGTCCCTAGGTGTGGGTGTGAGCGTGGATGGTTGTTTGTCTCTGTGTGCCCTGCGATTGGCTGGCAACCGATTCAGGGTGTCCCCCGCCTACTGCCCGAAGACAGCTGGGATAGGCTCCAGCACCCCCCGCGACCCTAGAGAGGATCAAGCGGTTCGGAAGATGAATGAATGAATGAATGAATGAATGTATTATAGTATGTAGGGCAGGTGTGTGCTGACCAGGGTTGGCTTGTCAATAGAGGGCGCCAGCCGCTAAGGCACCGGCCTCCCACCTTGAAAGAGACAAAAATACAATGAAAAATGAAATAAAACATGATCCCACAAATAGGCATATTCATTTTTTTCAGCCTGATGTATAATTTGTGTTGCACACCACACACAAATAACCAAATCACACACATGCAAGCATGCGAGAAAGAAGAGATGTCAGAGTAGTTGTAATTTGGAAAATAGTAATAAAATGGTAATACTTACTGTATGTCGTGTTTTTTGAGTAATTGCCGAAACTGTCCACTGGGTGGGGCAGTTAGCTCAAACTACAACTGACAAAAAGTTGGCTCTTGCTCGGCGCTTTTCATCCTGATGGGAAAACAAATCAGTTAAAAATCCAGAAAGTTGTAGATGGCTAACAGTATAATATAAGACTTTACATACAGAAATTTTGATTTATTTCAATTCAGCACATGTGCCACTTGAAAACACGATATGATTCCTTGATAGTGATTAATATATTTGGCGCTCGAGCAAATTCCCCGCAGTGGCGTTGTTGAACGTGTGCGCGCGTCGTCATGATCAACGTTGACGCGCTCGCGCAGGTGTGGCTCTTGAGCTCGTGCCCGACGCCCCTCCCCCTCCCATCCGTGCCCGCGCGTTCCCGTTAAGCCTTGCGATGTACCACAGTGGTACGCGGACAGTCTAGTGTTGGAGCATCGTCGAGCGACTCTTTTCCGTTGAGCATCACTGTCTGGTCTTACCAGTCCGTACGCACCGCAGGTAAAACTTTACTTTCTACACTTTCACTCAAATACGGAACGATATTGATCATGTATTCTCCTGTCTCGAAGCAGACAGAAGTATTGTTAAAGTTGCGCTCGTCTAATAAAGCTGACTCGGTTAGCCGACTCTAGCTTCATCAGCTCCCCCAGACCCCCTCCACGACGACCTCCATTGCAAAATGCCGCTTCTGCACTTTCCAGACAGTTGAGCTCAGGGTGAAAGCTGCTTTAATTTGAATGAAGGATCCTCTTTGGCGTAAACAACACAGCCAATCTCACAAGAGCAGCTTCACAAATGTGGTCTCCTATTTCTTTGTTTGTTAAAATGGTAATGTTGACAGTTGTCCTAGATTGTCGAAACGGCTGTAGTCAAACAAAGAGGCTGGCTTCTCGACTTGCCTCCGCTGAGCAGACGGCTCGTTGACTTTTCAATAAATCGGCTCATAAACAAATCACAACAATTTATTATTTCGTCTTAGCTTTTTTTTTTTTTGTTCACCTCGATACATGAATGAATAACGAGCTCCACTTATTTGAAAACGTCTTGAAGCGACGTGCCATTTTACATGTAACGCTTACATATTGGATTTTTATCTGTTTTTTTTTTGTTGTTGTCTTCCCTTGGTTGCTTTTAGTCATACGTCAAACGTGTTTTTTTTTTTCTCACCGAATGTTGAATTTGAAATGAGGCCATCTACACGTTCTTCCACTGCGGACACACTAGCCATCTGTTGCCTCTGTGATGACGCCATTTTTCTGGTGACCCACCCAGTGGCAGACTGCTTTAAAAACACTGGTTTTACTGGGAAGCTCCCGTTAGAAATACACTCAATTGTCTCTCTACGCTATGGTGGTTTGGGCTGTGACAACAAGGGTAGCACCTATACCAATTTTTTTTCCAGACTGAAGACATCTAGTCTTGCTTATACACTAATAGCAAGTACCGATAATTGATAACGCCCTCACACTTGGCAACTTTGAAATGTTTAATCAAATATTGTTCAAAAACGCAACCCTACATGAAAATGGCATAGATTTCACTCAATGTAGCATGGTGACAAATGGTCATGATCGACATTTTGACATCCAACAGCATGTATTTCTAGTGGTCTTGCCAGACATTTCACTTAAACGTAGCATATAACACAAGGCAGCTCATTTATGTGGTATCTTAGTCTGAACACGAGGGGCACTATATAAAAAGAGTAGTTTGATACGAGGCAAAGAAAAATGTAGAGCTGGGTTGCAACACTGATGCCATATTACCTCTGTGCTAAATATTCATTCATTCATTCATTCATCTTCCGAACCGCTTCATCCTCATTAGGGTCACGGGGGGTGCTGGAGCCTATCCCAGCTGTCTTCGGGCAGTAGGCAGGGGACACCCTGAATTGGTTGCCAGCCAATGGCAGGGCACACAGAGACAAACAACCATGCACGCCCGCACTCACACCTCGGGAGAATTTAGAGTGTTCTATCAGCCTGCCATGCATGTTTTTAGAATGTGGGAGGAAACCGGAGCACCCGGAGAAAACCCACGCAGGCCCGGGGAGAACATGCAAACTCCACACAGGGAGGCCGGAGCTGGAAACGAACCCGGTACCTCTGCACTGTGAAGTCGACGTGCTAACCACTGGACTACCGGGCCGCCCTCTGTGCTAAATAGAATGAGTAAAATAAAATACAAGACCATTTCTAGAAAAAAAATATAAAAAGTGTGCTTCTGTACTTTGTCTGAATTTCACCATTTTTGTTTATTTTTACTTGTGTCTTTCCAGTGGGTTGCGAGTTCCTGTACCCAAAATACCGAGATTCCTTGCATGCGCAAAACAAAGAAATGTTCCTTTCAACTGAGATATTCCGACATGCATTTAGATGACCAAATATTCGCATTAGAAATGGAGTTAGCCGGGGGTGAATTTTTTTTTTTTTTTTTTTTGCATTTTCATGGCCTTGCACAACCGAAATACTGCCAATATTGCGGTTTTGAAAGGGTTATTGACTACATGCAAACATAGTCAGCGATTCAATTTGAGAAAGTGGTCCATGTATCACACTTTGAGAGACAATGGCCGAAACAACAACACTTCAGCAAGAGAAGATGAGGTACATCCACACCGTGGTGGAAACTCTGAAACATTCAGGGAAATTCCCCTTCCCTTTAGGAATACAACCCAAAAGAACAACAAATTTTTAAATATGTATTTTAGGAGATTGAGGAAATTTAGTCAAAGGACCATCTTGGAAATGCCCAATCCACATGGTCATTTGGATACAGTGTGTGTTGACCCAAACTGCCTCAATCTAAGAATATAAGAAGCATCACAACAGAAACAAAAATCCTGTGCCAACTGAACGCATATGGAGCAGTGACAACAGTTTGCCAGATCCTGCCAAGGCTTAAAGTCTATGACCACTGCTACCAAGGATGTTTTTCCACACTGGCCTTTGCTAATTACAACGAGCATTCGTTTGGAGTGAAGTGATGCCCATTGCGCACCTGCTCAATTAATATGCAACAACATGCTTGGAAGGCGCTTCGCATGCCTCAAGCCTAACAGATGTGGGGTGGATTTGTCAATGGGCATGTTCAGTTTCATCAATAGTATTCCTTAAATCCGCCACCATCTTGTGCAAACCCAATCCCAATGAAGTTGGGACGTTGTGTTAAACATGTTTTTTCAGCAAACAGTCATTAACATTTTATGGCTGCAACATATTCCAAAAAAAGCTGGGACTAGGTCAACCATAACCCTTTTCTTTGAACATTCAATAAACGTTGGGGAACTGAGGACACTAATTGTTGAAGCTTACCTAGTCACGCTTGATGTACATTTTCAGCTGTTCAACAGCCTGGGGTCTCCATTGTCTTATTTTACGCTTCATCCTGCGCCACTTTTTTTTGTGGGAAACGGGTCTGGACTGCAGGCAGGCCAGTCCTTTTACTTTGAAGCCACACTGTTATAACACATGCAGAATGTGTTTTGATGTTGTTGAAATAAGAAGCGATGTCCATGAAAAGATTTTGCTTGGATGGCAGCAGCTTGTTTCTCCAAAACGTGGATGGACCTTTGTACATTAAGGTGCCTTCACAGGTGCGTAAATTACCCATGCCGTTGGCACGAACGCAGCCCCTTACCATCACAGATGCTGGCTTTTGAACGTTGCGTCCATAACAGTTCTTTTCCTCTTTGGCCCGGAGAATACCACATCCACAATTTCCAAAAATAATTTGAAATGGCGATTCGTGAGACCACAGAACAATTCTCAAATTTTGCATCAGTCCATCTTAGACGAGCTCGGGCCCAGAGAAGCCGACGGCGTTTATGCATGTTTTTGATCAATGGCTTTTCCTTTGCATTGAAAAGTTTTACCTTTTGCTTACGGATGTAACGGCGAACTGTATTTATTGACACTGGCTTTCTGAAGTGTTCCTGAGCCCACGTGGTGATATCCTTGACACATTGATGTCTGTTTTTGATGCAGTGCAGCCTCGGGGATCGAAGGTCACAGCTTTCAATGTTGGTTTTCGGCTTTGCTTACATGCGGCGATTTCTCCAGATTCTCTGAACCTTTTGATGATATTGTAGACAGTAAGTGATAAAATCCTTAAAATTCCTTGCAACGTTGAGGAACATTGTCCTGAAACCGTTCGACCATTTTCTCGCGCAGGTGTTCACAAAGAGGTGAATGACCAAGTCAAGGAATCTCCTTTTATACCCAATCATGGCACCCACCTGTTCCCGGTTCGCCTGTTCACCCGCGGAATGTTGCAAACAGTTGTTTGATGAGCACTCCTCAACTTTCTTTTTTTGCCGGCTGTCCCAGGTTTTGGGGAAAATATTGCAGCAAGTTAATTATTATTTGCTAATACAAATAAAGGATTATCTTATCTTATCTTAACTATTTAAAACGAATTGGCTTCTCAATGCCGACTGGTTGGCTGAATTGAGACGAGAACACTCTTGCTTGGGGTTTTGTCACATCAAGCTTGTGGATTGAAGAGGTACACAGTTGATGTGGAGATGCTTCTGATCACTGATGTCGCGTCTTTGTGTGTATTCAAACATTCCGCCGTATTTAGCGGACAGAATGCTCAGATCAGATTGTTCTTATAGTGTAAGTTCAGATGTATGTCAGGCGACCTGAGGAAAACACTTGGCCTGCTTTTGACATTATTTATTGCGAGCAGCCTGCCTTGAGACTGTGATTGTTAATCTCCACCAAAATTCCTTGGAATGAACCCACATGCCCATCTTTTTTTTTTTTTTTTTTTGGTCTACAACAGCCTGGTTGGTTGTTAAATGTTCAGACACCTTATTAATTTTGCATTTGAATTTGATGCGTCTTTGTCAGCCATGTGTAATTTGACCTGACTTTTATTTTTTTAAACTGTCTCTAGACCTTTGTGTTTAGACTTCTTAAATTGCTGTGCATTTGTTGATCAAAGATTGAAGTCACCGCAGTCGAAGGGAAATGTCTTTTGAGTTCAGACACAACAATTTTCCATATTACGCTAATGGGGATTTTCCTGTTGAGTCGCCTTTCTTTAATTTGTCTCCCCTTTTTTTTTTCCCCTGCTGGTGTTTTCCTCCTTTGGTTCTTGTTGTATTTTAACAGAAAGCCACACATATTAATGTGTGGTTACCCACAATGATAATCCACCTTCAGCGCGCTGTGGTGTGCCTTGGATCGATACACGTGGGCTTTTTATCGGCGCTGAAGCAGCCATCAGTGTCTGTAATGACCCATTGACATTTGTTGAAGGGGTGCTCACACTGTTGTCAAGACTTAGTACCCAGTGGCTAGTCAAACATTGAACTACGCACATGCCTCCAGGCAGCCACTGCCCCATTTTTGGAGGGTCTTTTCTTCTTGTGCAAGTCATCGAGGGAATAGTCTATAATATTTTTGACAGCGCTGTCCTACTTTGATTATTCATCGACCGCGACGCTTGCGAGGGTTTTTGCTAGGCGTTTCATTGTCTCATCGTGAAATGTTTCACTGGCAGAACAGTTTTGAATGTATCGTGTGTTAATGTTGCGTTTGTGAAATATGAGTCAAGCACCAAATTCCAGGTGGATTTTACTGATTCACTCCTATTGTACAACCACATGAATCAGAATGCCGCGGTTAGACGACTGGAGGCACACAGAACATATTTTAAAGAAAATCCTGTGGTTGACGTCCCCTTTAAATTGTATTTATTGTTAGTTTTTTCTTTCTTTACTTGAACTTAGATAATTGTGCCGATTGAGTCAAGTTCACTAGAAAACCGCACATTTCCCCCAAAAATCCTCATTTTCCCCTTTGTGCATATGCTTCTTTCCCAATAACTTCCCCTTACTCGATTGGGCAAGCTTGCTTCCGCAGTTACTGGAACTCGTTCTGAAGTGTGTGGGATTTTCTTTTTTTTTTTTTTTTTCTTTTTTATTACGCTCTAATTTTGCTACCAATAGATCACAGTACGAGCCTTGGCATAATTGTCTTACAATTGCGAGTAAAATGTGATGTAATAGTTGCACTTTTAAGTCGCGTTTTAATATTTTGTTACTTGTTTTCTGCCCCCCCCCCCCACTCCATCCCCCTTAGGGATGGCAGCCATCCGTAAGAAGCTGGTGATCGTTGGCGATGGAGCTTGTGGGAAGACCTGCCTTCTGATTGTCTTTAGCAAAGACCAGTTCCCAGAGGTCTATGTGCCCACTGTGTTTGAGAATTATGTCGCCGACATAGAAGTGGATTGCAAACAGGTAAGCGATCGCGCTCACTGATGCAGATTTTTGTCATATCGTCGAACCTGAAGACAAATAAAGACTTCTGCTTTCCCATAAAGAAACACAGCATTAAAAATGCTTATATTTTATTGATGCTGTACTTCACGCGCTGACTTTAAAGGTTTTTTTTTTTAAACTCTGTTGCTAACCAAGACAGCAGCATCTTGGAAAAACGGTCTGTCAGTTGAATGTGAGTGTGGAGTCTTAACACATTATTGTAAACAAATAAAGATGGTCTTTTATTATGTGGAGACTGTGTTCCGAGTGGTGAGTTGTGTTCCAGTAGACATGTGCACACTCCACATTGTCACATAAAAACAAATTCACCTTTACAAAGGACTTCATTTTTTGCTCTGCTATCTTTACTTGGCTGTGAGCTGCTTCGAAACCAGGCAAATTGCTGAGAAACTAGTCAGTGCTATTGTTCTTATTATATGCAGTAGTTGTATTGCCGTGCAGTCCCACACACATCACGTCGTCTGCAATAATCCTCACGTCTGGAAAATGAAATCACAATGACCATTTGTAAATGTGTGGTGTGTGTGTTTCAGGTGGAGTTGGCTCTGTGGGACACGGCCGGTCAAGAGGACTACGATCGGCTCAGACCACTCTCTTATCCAGACACTGACGTCATTCTCATGTGCTTTTCCATAGACAGCCCAGACAGCTTGGGTCAGTGCAAACAGCGCCGTGCACAGCAATCAATTTTCTCATGCCCTTCTCCAATCCAGCCATTTTGATGAGTAACAAGTTACACCGATCTAATCGAGGGAATCGAAATCGGTCAATCCAATCACAAAGTAATAGCGTTCGTCTTTTTTTTGGACGGGGGGGTGGATGGCAAAAAGTCTATTTTATGTTTGTCGAATGAAGAACTAGCTAAGTGTGTTTTTTCTTTCATCGCTCGGTGTAAGTTATGTGACCTTTCAGCCACTCACACATGCAAGCGGCAGGCAGGCGTGTTGTTTGAACAAACACGGAAGTGGCTTTGTTGTTGACAAGACGCACAAAACTTTTGCTAAGATTCTGCGGTCATACCGATGGTGAGCGGAGCTTTTCTCATGACGCAATTACATAACAAAGTCAATACAGTTTTGCGGGAGCGGATCTGTCCAGTTGCCGTAAACCGGAGCCAAACGCCATCGGCGTTTTGCTCATTTGTCACAGACACGGCAGGTAAAAAGTGCACAAACAATGCAGGACCAAATAATAATTGGGGTGTGTATGTGTGTGCACCGGGACTCGTACAACACAGCCAGCTTCCAATATGACGCAAAAAAGGAACTGACGTAGACCCAAGATTTGTGGAGGTTTAAATTAGTTGACTATAGAATAAATATACAAGTTATATTACTTCATCTTCTGAAAGAATCTGTGATCATGTATTTTTTTTCCTTTTTTCAAAGCTTCTGATTGCTGATCGGCCCCAAAACATTGACCACATAAAGCCTCATAATAAGTACTATGCGGGGTTACCAAGTTCATTTTATTGCCATGCAATCAACGCCGTCCACCGAGTAACTGCTCGGGCAAAGAGCTGCAGCACAAGCATCAGCAAGCAGTCATGCAGCAAAATGACATGCGATGCACTTTCTGCTATTAGGATTAGGAACAGCTCTTTCCTCTTGTTATGGAAATGGCTTCATGTAAAACCATGTGATGAAAGTGCTGCATAATTTGAAGTGTCATGCATAAACATGATTAAATGAGTAGAAAATGTCAATTACCCAGCATTGCTAGTGATAAAACAAAAGTAAGAGTAGTCGGACGATAAGACGTGACGCACTACATTCATGCCTATTTCAACAGTATTTTAATGACAGATATCTACAGTCACTTAAGCTCCAGACGCTTTGCTGTGCCCCCAAAAACCAGATCGTCTTTGCGTTCTCAAGCAGAATAGTATGAACTGCGCTATGTGAGATTTTGATTTTGATGCTACGGTTTGACTGTTTCACTGGTCTCCTGGTTTCGCGCAAAGCAAATATGAATGCCTCCCCCGCCACCTTTTTGTTACACTTATCTGATATTGTCGAAACCTGTTTTCAGATACCATTGAAATGTGCTGCCACGCCTTACAAATGATTTTGTTGTCTATCTCACACAGAAAACATTCCGGAGAAGTGGACACCAGAGGTAAAACACTTCTGTCCCAATGTTCCCATCATCCTGGTCGGAAACAAGAAAGACCTGCGCAATGATGAGCACACGCGTCGGGAGCTGGCTAAAATGAAGCAGGTACTTCATCCCGCGAGTGAAATCTGGGACTGTTTTTCAAAATACATCTTGAATGTATGAATTGGCTTGATAGGGCTCTCAGCTGGAGCTGGCATTGAGTAGCCTGTTGAACAAAGGATTTTAATCGGGGTCTTTTGTGATTGGCCTGCACATCAGTCCATCTGTTTATGCTATTAGATAAGAAGGACAGATTCCTCCATCCACTTCTCGAGCTAGCTAGCTCGCTCGCGTTCAACATGTTCTTGTCACAATGTTATATACATTTTGTTGTCCTATTTTAATAACATACATGACAGGGTTGATTTTTATTTCACTTAATAAATGTGTGACAGTTCATGTTAATGAACGTGATGCATGAGTTGCATCAGAAGTCCAATGTTTACTAACCCTCCTCGTGCATCGTGCAAGTTAAGTGTTGAAAAAATTTGTTTGTAATGGCTTAATGTAAGGCTGGTTATTTTTTTATTTCCACTTTTTAGGACTGCTAACGGTATGTAAATGTTATTTAAAACATTTCCTGTACATTTAAATATCGAAAAATAATGACAATTTTGACAGTGGAACAAATTATTACAAAGTTCATTGTCAGTGATAAACTTTGTTTTGAAATCGGAGATGGCCCATTGCCACTTTGAGGGTTGCTCTGTTCAAGCTTTAGAAAGACAAGCTATTGATTTTTTTTTCTCTCTCTCTCATGCAACAGGAGCCGGTAAAGTCTGAGGAGGGCAGGGAAATGGCCGGCCGGATCGCGGCGTTTGGCTACATGGAATGCTCCGCAAAGACCAAGGATGGCGTGCGGGAGGTGTTTGAGATGGCCACAAGGGCGGCGCTGCAGGCTCGCCGCGGAAAGAAGAGCAATAAGTGTGTGCTGCTGTAACGTGGCAGTTATTGTGGGACTGTTTGCACCTGGTCTGTTGTACCTGTGGCCAGGGCGGGGGAGGGATGGAAAAAATTAGGGGGCGTAGGAGGAAGGGCAGTAAAAGACTGCAGTTAATGACTACCGCTATAAAATGGCTGTTTGTCGGACTGAATTTTCCCTGGGAGTTTTTTTTTTTTGGGAAGCTTCGATGGAGAGGGATTGGATGTGGGCAAATAACGACTGTTGTAAACCATTGGACTCTTAATTTGGTGGGAGCTTGACACCACCTAAAGACCGATACAGCTTCCCCCCCAACCAGCAGAGAAGTTCATTAAGAGATCCTGGCCCTTGCATCAAAGGTATCCATCCGTGATGATTTGTGGCGGGACATTCCGCTGACTGTGTTATGTTTGGATGGCAACATGAATTTCCTCCCTGGATGACTTGATGGGTCAGGCAGGGCACGGCAAGTAGAGTTAATGGCTGCCATTTGGGATAGGTAACCCAAATCGTGCAGTTGCAGGTGAGTGAATTTGCCCTGTAATGAGGCTGTACACACAAAGATCAGATTCTCATTTGGGTCATTTCGATGTGCCTCCAGTTCAATTGCAACAAGACAACACGAATACTCGTGTCTAGAAACATTTTGATCCTCCACTTGAGATGTGAGGGTCTTATGTGTGTGCTCACATGTGCAGCCTTAAATGAGTGAGGTCTATCTGAGGTTAATCTTGTGCTTACAGACTCCCAGCCAGCACATGCACTCAGCCCTCACCCCACTGGCCCTGCTCTATTATTATACCACACTGTACTGCAATTGACACACTGTTGCCCATTTAAACTACTTGTAAAATGTTTCTGGCAATGATTACTTGTAACGAGCATGCTCCTATCACCAATAATATCATGAGTTCTAAAAATGACAAAAAAATTTGTGGTCCAGAAGAAGGATTTTCAAGCCAGCCAAACTCTTCTCGTCTCCCCCCACCTTCCCCGCCCCTATTACTCCCCCATACTTGTGACTGCTGGTGCTGATCTTCTCCTGGTTGTAGACCAGGACAGAGAACGAGGAGAGGGAGTATTTTGTTTACATGCAACGCCACCACTAATCTCTGGATCCGCGAGGAACACTATTTTATGTTATTTGGGGGGCCAGAAGTGTACACTTAAACAGAATCTGAAGCCCATTTTACATAGCATGTTGAGTCCGGGATTCTGACTTGAGAGGTTAGAACCGAGCCGCGACCACGCTAACCTTTATCACGCCACACTCGCATTTCCTGCCATGTTGTGTGGAAGTAATTGCGACTGTGAAGTATTTGTCATTTGTCAGACTAGACGTAATTACGAAGCAAATGTCTGACTGCAGTATTGCTGTTAGCGCGCGCACGCTCACACACACACATGCACACAGTTGTGTGGCAATATGAGTTTGAAGCTGCACCTTCTGTTATAGCTCAGATGCGACCGTTTTGTAGGTTCTCAGTGTAAAAGAGGCTTAAGAGGGTCCCTGGGATCAGCCGCAAGCACATTTAACAATTGAATATGCCTTATTATTCAAGTGTTGTTATCTGCCAACCCACAAAACTGCATGACAGCCTTTTTTGGGGAAACAACAAACGGTGTTCCTCAGCACTATCTAGACAAATTTGAATTCACAACCTGGTTAACTGCTTGCTGTTAGTGGTATTTGGTGAAAAATGATGATGGTGGCCTGTCAGTTCTGGCTCAAATAAAAGAACTCCTCTAGTTCCTCTTTCTGGCCGACCGGGATGAGTTTGCTCCAGGAACCTACTCTTGTGTTGTTAGATTACACTTTATTTCCTGATTTTATTTTTAAATGTATTATGTTGTCTGTCGGTATTTAAGAAAGAAAAAAAAAACAGGCGGAACAAGAGCAGACTGCTATTTTTGCTTGCTTTACTTGACTTTACACTTGGTGATTAAGAATCTGTCAATCAGTCCCACCAAATGTTTTTCAACAGCAGAGAGGCTGGATTAATGCTTAGACCCTGGATTAAGATGTGTATTTTCAACGCAAATTGAGTGCAAAAAAAAAAAAAGCCTCCTTGTAATGTACAAATCATTATTTCTTTTAATGAATGTTTCAATCATACATTCTGGATGCTGAAGTCAGAACAGGAAAACCAAGCTGTATGCAATGTCTGTAAATATGAATTATGGGTTTGTTCATACTAAACTATACACACACAGGACTGGAAACTGTATTTGTAAAGTAGCTTTGGTTTGTGTAATAAATTACTTTCTATAACACCCAGGCCTTTTTGTTGTTCTGAGTCGAGGATGGACTCAGCTCCTACAACTAAATCGACGCACAGAGGAATGTGATGGATGAGAGGTTTTATGAAGCGGCGGCATTATTGTTAATGTTCCCACTGGACTCTGATTGAATACTAACTCATTGCGAAGAAAGCTTCACCAGGGGGATCGTATTTCTTTTTGGATCAGTTGTCTACCGCTGTTAAACAGGAGGCTTCAAAACACTTATGGTATGGGTTAATTCAATCTGAGCCCTTTTATTTCCCGCTAAGGGGACTTTAAAAAACATCCTCTGGTCACCATTCTATCAATTTCAGGACAAAACCAACATAAATTTGATCACTTACCACGTCTGGGGAGTCATTGCAGCTGAAAATACACCGTATATTAGGTCTGATAATACTTTTTTTTTTTTCTGTTGGTAATGTAATGGTTTAAACTCCTGATTTTAACACAGCTGTCACAGGTCAAATGTTCAATTAATATAACATTAAATGGAATAATCTTGCTACATGGTGCTAACAATTTGTGGTCATACCAAAGAAGAGTGGGGTCACCAACCTTTTTGAAAGTGAGAGCTACTTGGACATTGCCACTTATTAATGTGGAGGACTACCAATTTGATACACAATTCTGAAATAACAAATTTGCTCAAATTATTTGTAATTATGTAATGCCATGAGTAAAATGATAAAGGAAGACACTGATTACGTTATTGATTTCTCACAATAATTCGTAAACAGATTATCACCAAGACAAAAACCCGTCTGTACATCTCTGGCGGTGTTCACATTTTCAAAGAATATCTGATACCCATACCAATACTGCAGACTCGAGGATCGACTGATCCAACTCTTTTTGTCACTCTAAAAGTGAATATGTGGATGGAATCTACTTGATATTGAGATCTAAAAAAAGACTCCACGTTCGCTTGACAGAAACTTTTCTGGTCCCGTAAAGAAAAAATGAGAACAAACTACTTTACGGACCATTAGGTCCAGGCGCAAAGTCGCCAACTTCTCATCTCATCATTTTTTTTGCCACCAACAAACGTTATATGCTCCACTCGCAGAATCCCGCATGACACCCCCGACATGTGCACGTCTACCAAAATGTTTTGACTCCATATTGTTTTGACCAAATTCGGCAAAGGCTGAAAATGTCGTCATCGGCATGCGCCTTGTTTTGACCGGCTGAGTCTTGTTATCTCGATGATTGGCACAGTGAACTTGATGGCGTTGAGTGACAGTTTTTGCAATGTATATATACGGATAAAGGGCGTCTGAAAAAAGACACGGTGTTTATTTATTAATTTATATACCACGCCGATTGTTAACCGAGAAAAGTTTTTGACGCCGCCGCATATCTCGCCCTCAAAAGACAATGTTGCCTTGTGATTGGCCCGCACCAACAGCGGGGCAGCTCGGAGAAAATCTGTGGTCTCCGTACAAATTGGATTCAGGAAGGTACAGTATACATTTTTAGGACCAGGAATCCCTGCCATTCAGTTGTAGTCATTTTAAAGGTATAGGAAAATGAACCTTTTTTCATTTCTAATCAATGTAGGGGAGTCTTTATTCAAACCATGGCGAGATGATTGCTGACTGAAGAGTGTAATGCTTCGCAAAGCCTCACTCACACGCTTGACCGATGCCTGTGCTGCAGTGAGTGCTTGTGGGGGATGTAAAGGTGAGCTAATTTGCTCCTGTGTGCGAGGGTGCGACATGTAGCATAGCCATATTCACAAACTGCAGGGAGAGTGCAACCATGGGTGGCGTTACATGGGAAGACATCACTTGAATGGTACATCATGGTCGAGTGGAGATTTGATGACACCTGGAGTATGTGCTCTTCTTTAAAAATAGTTCTGAGTTATTCTGAGTTTACCATTAAAACAGCAGAGCCTCTTATAAAACAGCGGCACCTCTTATTCCATTGGGGCAGTTATCGTTGAGCCCTTTAACTTTGCCTCGTAACAGCAGATTTAATTGGACCTGAATGGATCTAAAAACTATAGTATACAATGTTACTGAGGTAAAAATCAAGCAGGTCCCCACTAAATTTCAAGAGTCAAGTTACACAATGTTGCACAGTTATAATAACATATTCACATGTTAGTTACTTTACATTTACTCAGTATCTATCGTGTATACATTCTTGTGTTAATTTAGCTGTACTAACACATTACTATTACAGATGGTCTGATCCAATCCACTGGATTGGTATCGGGTCCGATATCGACCAAAATGACTGCATCGTATTGGAAGGATATTAAAAGCGGTCTGATATGATAAACCCAAATGCTATCATATATCTCTACTTCACTCTTGCGCAACATGCTAGCAGCATGGAGTAGCATGTTTAGTGCTGTCAAATAATAAAAAATGTCAAAATAATTAACAGCTCAATTTTCTGTACTCGATCACGATTCCATTTTGTCAAGTATGGATTTTATTTGCATACTGTTCTAAGAAGCTTTCTTTGATCCTTGAATACAATTCTCCTGTAAAATACAACTGTTGAATAAAACAATCTAAACGAGTCAAAGTGCTTGGTGCTACACCCGTTCCCATATAAAAACACCAGTGGGTCACTGCTGAACAATGAAAATCATTCATAAAGAGCCCTCACATGCCTTTCAATAGTGAACTTGTTGGAACCACACAGCGCAGTATCAAGTCAAACACATTAAAAACCTGCAAATTATATTATGATGACTGTGAAGCCTTTTGCTCGTCTCAATGTTACCGTTGTATTTATGGAAAATGACTCAGGACTCTGTAAGAGTGAAGCCACAGGCCGGAAGGAAGGTCGTCACACTCGTCACTGCCTACTCCACCCAAAGTGGTGGTCAGACACCGTGAAAGAGGCACAGCGCCCAAGAGGGGAACACTTGAGTTGGGATTGGAGCAGAGATCATAAACGCAGGCTGCTATTCGTGTTCTTATTTTTTTTTCCTTCTCATTCTCAAAGCACCTCGCCCTATCTTCTTGCTTTGCTTTTGTGGCTTGCGGCTTTGGCTCTTCTTCCTCTATTTCTATTTATTCCTAATGATCCCAATCATCCTCCTCCTCAAGCCTGCGAGGTGTATGCTGCTCCACATGCTACCGAAGGCCGGATTTATATACCAGACTATTTTTAGCACCGCTCCAACCTATCTATTTTAACCAATCTGTTTACCACCTCCTGAAAATATCCAATGAAATCTAACGCATTGCATACGAACTGTCCAATGGGAGGACG
>CAAKHF010001487.1:0-12753 GCA_901007745.1 Hippocampus kuda | reverse complement strand
CCCGCGTCGTTCCAAAAGAGCTTCTTCCGATCGTCGATCGGCCGGCCCTCGATCTGGTGGTCGAGGAGTTCGTCGAAGCCGGCGTGACCGAGCTGCTCGTGATCACCGCGCGCCGAAAGCGCGCGGTCGAAGATTGGTTTGACACCGATCCAGAACTCGAACATCACGCGGGCTCACACCGGCTGGGGCTGCGGGATCTCCACGTCTCCTTCGTGCGTCAGAAGCAGATGTTGGGCACCGGCCACGCCCTGCTACAGGCGCGCACCTTCGCCGGAGATGATCCGGTGCTCGTCGCGTTTCCCGATGATCTGTTCGGCGCACCCAATGTCTCCAGACTTTTGATCGAGACCTGGAAGAAAACGGGCGCCACGGTCCTGGCGTGCAGTGATCTCCTCGATCAAGACGTTTCTCGCTACGGTGTGCTCGACGTGGATCCACTTGAAGGAGAAACCCTGCGGGTTCGCCGCATCGTGGAAAAACCCGATCCAGGAACGGAACCTTCGCATCTCGTCTCATGGGGGCGGTACGTGTACACACCGCGGATGTTTGAGCGGCTCGCCTCGGGGTTTCGAACACACAAGACCGGGGAATACTTCGCTACCCACGCGATCAATGCGCTTGCATATGACGGACATGTGGTCGCATGCCCCATCCATAGCCCACGATACGATACCGGAGATCTACTGGGCTACATCAAGACCGTCGCAGCCCATGCGCTCGACCATCCGGAGATGGGTCCTGCGCTGCGTTCCTGGCTTGCGCACACCTTGCGGGACACACCACCGGACCGGTGAGCGGACGTTCATCGCTCTCTATCCAACCACGTCGCCAAAATATGCGCGCGTTCGGCGGTAGACAGCAGCGCCGGCGCACCCAGACCTCGCGCGCGCTCCGCCACCGGTCTCAGGGTGAGCGCCGCCGCAACACTCACATTGAGTGACTGGGCAAATCCATACATCGGCAGACTGACCCGCCCCGCAGCCTGTGTGCGCGCTGTGTCGGAAACCCCCTGAAGTTCCGCACCGAACCACAAACACACAGGTTGATCGACCGGTACCTCCTCCGGCGAAAGCGACGCCTCCGCGATGTCCGCAACATAGACCCGAACACCCTCAGCGCGGAACCACTTCATCGCCGCCGATGCTGAATCGTGATAGTTAAGGTTCAACCACTTCTCAGCGCCCTTGGCCGGACCTGTGATGATCTGAGCCTCCTCCGCGCCCACGAGATGCACCTGTTGAATGCCCAACACATCGCACGTACGGAGCACCGCGGACACATTGTGGCGATGGTACAACGCCTCGATCGCGCAATGCACCCGGCTCAACCGGGTTTCCAACACCTGGTGCATGCGGCCCAAACGACGTTCCGTGGTCATGAGATCCACATCTCGCGTACCCGCGTACGCCTACTGTGCCGGAATGTCGACCGGCAACGCAAGAGGGGTCGCTTCCTCCTCAGATGCACCTTCTTGCTCACGCTCCCATCCATCATCGTAGCCGTCCGGGAGCACGTAGGAATCCAACCGTTCCTCGTCGATCTCGTGTGTGGGCACCCAATACCCATCGATCCACTCATTGCCGTCAAACCAACCGGGTATCCACGTATGGCCTGCCCGCGCAGAAAGCGGTTCCCAATGGCCTGAACGAAAGATTCCATCCTCATCGTAATAGGCGTCAATCCATCGAAATCCACGACGGAAATCCGGGCGCCAAAACCCGTCCACATACCGCTCGCCATCCCAGAATCCAGCCACCCACGTATAGCCTTCACGGCTGTCGCCCCGCGGACGCCAATGGCCTCGGTCATAGAACCCATCGTCACCATATCGACCGTCGATCCACACCCAACCCCGTCGAGATTGGACCCGGTGGTAACCCTCCACGTAGACGTCGCCTTCCCACCAACCCGGCACATACACGTACCCGATGGGAGCGGTCACCAACGGCGCATAATGGCCGGGGATCCACGTTCCATAGGCCCACCAACCCGGCACCCAGGTCCAGCCCCAACGCGCCGGCGCGGTCCAATGATCGACCCACGCAAACGTCGCAAAGCCGAACGAAACCACCGCTGTGGTTGCGTAGCGGTAGCGATACCAGGGGTGACAGTACCACCGCGTATAGTACGGACGGTAGGTATGAACCGTAGGCACGACCGTGTGTGCGTGGTGTGGCCGCTGTACCACCACCGGCGAAGGTCGTGCGTACCGAACGTCGGAACTGCGGTGCGGAGGTACCCGCGTCGTCCGACCGCTCTCCGACACCGGCGTGCGCACATCGAACGCACGACGCCCGTCGACGGGCCGAGAGCCCAGATTCAGCGATCTAGATCCCGTGCCCACGGGCAACCGCTCCTTCAACGACGGGGACGTCCGCACGAAACGCGCGGATTCCGTCTCACTCACTTTCCCCAAAGAAGGCGTTCGCAGCGAGGATGACGAAGGCGGTGTCAAACTCTTTCGCGAAGGTGACGACAACCGCGGCGTGCTCGACTTGGGCCGGAACGTCGGGCTTTTTAAGGAAGGAGAAGGGGCGGGAGACCCCACAACCGGACGCTTGAACGTGGACGACCGCTTCGTCGATGGGGCGGGGCGTGGCAGCGTTTTGGGTGGCGTCGTACGGGCCGGACTTTTCGCAACCGTGCGGGTTGTCCTTTTCTTCGGCGCCGCATCGGCTGTCGACTGCACAGACAGCAACACCGCCAACAAGGATGCCACAAACATAGAGCCTCCGCGTCGCCCAGACGCTTCCGGGACAGAAATTCTTCGATGTTTTCTAAAAAAGACTTCTAAAGGATAACACCGTTCGTGCCTGCCGCTTGCTCATGTGGCCATCACCCCCGCTGGACGCTACGGTCGAGCCACATGCGGCCTACTCCTCGAATCTCCATGGTGGATTTGGCATCCCGACACGCCGCGGTGGCCAACGAAGTGGAAGAACGGGTACTCGCTGTACTCCGCTCCGGGCACTGGGTTGGAGGTCCCGAAGTTCAACAAGCGGAACACGTCGCGGCGACCCTGCTGGGTCGTACCCATTCGGTCGGGGTCGCCAGCGGCACAGACGCGTTGATGCTCGCACTGCAGGCGTGCGGCATCCGCCCGGGCGACGAAGTGATCGTTCCCGGCTTCACATTCTTCGCCACAGCGGGTGCCGTGGCAGCGATCGGCGCACAACCGGTGATCGCAGACGTCACAGAAGATGGACTGCTCGACCCCCACGCCATCGCAAACGCGATCGGACCCCGTACCCGAGCCATCATTCCCGTTCATCTGTTCGGCAATCTCGCCCCGAATCCGCACGTCGACCTCGTCGTCGTAGATGACGCGGCTCAGGCCATCGGAACCACGCCAGCGCCCTCATTCGGACAACTGACCGCATTGTCGGCCTATCCGACGAAAACCTGGGGTGCTGCCGGTGATGCGGGATTCGTCGCGGGGGACGACTCCGAGTTGCTCGACCGCGTTCGCAGCCTCACACAACACGGCAAACGCACCGCGCACGAACATCACATCATCGGCGCGCACATGGGCCGAAACAGCCGACTCGACGCACTGCAGGCCGCGGTCTTGCTCGGCCACGCCACAACCTTGCAAGCCCGCATCACACGACGTCGACAATTGGCCGACCGGTACGATCGAGGGTTGCCAACCCACATCCGACCGCTTCCCAGGCAGCCCGGCTCGTCGGTCCATCAATACTGCGTGGTCACCCCAGATCGACCCGCCGTGATCCGACGTCTGGAGCAGGCGGGCATCCAGTACGCCATGTACTACCCCCGTTCGCTGAGACAGCAGCCCGCGTTGCGCGACGTTCGCGCGCAGCCCACGCCCGTCGCCGATGCGCTGGCCGCACAGACCCTCGCCCTACCGATTCACGCCGGGCTGACCGACCGGGACATCGATACCATCCTCGGGGTTCTCTCATGAACCCCGAGGCCTTCGCTGTCGGATTGTTCGAAACCGCCGCGGTGGCATTCGGACTGGTCATCGGCAGCTTCTGCGCGCTCACGATCGTTCGAATCCCCGAGGATCGCAGCCTATGGCCTCGTTCCGCATGTCCACGCTGCCAGAAGGCGATCCCCTGGCACGACAACATCCCCGTTTTCTCATGGGTGAAGCTACGCGGAACATGCCGAGGATGCGGCGTCCGTATTTCACCGCACTACCCGCTGGTGGAACTGCTATCCGCGACACTCGCCTGGTTGGTGTTCCGACATCTCGTCGATCAACCCAGCGATCTCGATCTCGCACACGCCTTCGCCTTCCTTGTACAGTTCGGCTTCCTCTCCTTGCTTCTCGTCGCCGCCACAGTCGACATTCGTCACAAGATTATTCCTGACGAAACCAGCATATACGCAATACCTGTCGGTCTTTTGGCCGCCGCCGTACTCGAATTTCTGGGGTGGAACGGATGGCTTTCCATCGGTTGGCGTCACGCAGCACTCGGTGCCGCCCTTTGGGGCGGACTGTTCGCCGTCATCGCTTGGATCGTCGGCTTCCTGTCCGGCGAAGTCGCCCTAGGACGCGGAGACATCAAGCTCGCGGGGATGCTCGGAGCCTTCTTGGGTCCCGGCGGTGCATTCGTTGCGGTATTGATCGGCAGCCTGCTCGGTGTCGCCGCTGGATTGATCGCGTTGATGATGCAACGCCGCCGAACCTATCTCCCGTACGGGCCCCCGCTGGCCATCGCAGCGACCCTCTATGTCCTGTGGGGCGATGTGTTGATCCCGATGTGGATGCCGCCCGGCGTACTGCTGCGGCTCTAGCGCGACGGCCCCCTTCGCTCTGTGCCCTCAAGGGAAGCAGAGCGGGTCCACCTCGTCGCAATCCTCATCGATCCCGTTGTTGCAGATTTCGGTGTTGCCGGGGAATCGATCCGGGTCGTTGTCGTTGCAGTCCTCTCCAAAGAAGTCTGGCACCCAGCCTTCCGCAGGTGCGACACACGAAGCCTCACTCGGCTCCCCCGCACCCACGCCATCGCTGTCCACATCGAACAGGAACGGACCGAACACCAGCTGTGCGGGGTCATCGTCGGCACAATCGAGGTCGTTGTCGACATAGCTGTCCGGCTGAGAACAAGCGTCGATAGCCACCAACGGATTCCCAAATCCATCATCGTCCGAATCGAAGTACCAGGTCTGGCTTTCCCCTTCGACCAAATCTTCATCCGCATCATCGACCAGATCGTCACAATCGTTGTCGATCATGTCGCACAATTCGATGCCCAACGGATTGATCTGATCATCCATGTCGTTGCAGTCATCGTTGTTCTCGACGTAGCCATCCGGCATGTTGCAGGCATCGACCGAGACGTTCGGGTCTCCGTAGCTGTCTTCATCGAAGTCCATGTAGAAGGTGTCGATGTCCTGGCCGGCGGCCAGAAGTCCCGGATCCGCATCATCGGTCAGATCGTTGCAGTTGTTGTCGATACCATCACAGATCTCGGCGGCATCTGGCCGGATGAAGAAATCATCGTCGTTGCAATCAAACCCGAGTTCGGGATCCTCGATCACACCACCGGGAATGGGCGAAACACACGCCGGAACACTCGGCTCTCCGACACCAAAACCATCCCCATCTTCATCGACGTACCAAGGTGCGGGCAACGACAAATCTTCGTTCGTGTCGTCGCAGTCCATGTTGTTTTCCACATGGAACCAAGGCTCAAAGCAGGAGAGCGTCGCCGCATCTGGGTCTCCTGTGCCATCCCCATCCAAATCCTGGTACCAGATCATCTGGCTGGCAGGATCGATATCGCTGTCGGAATCGTCGATCAGGAAGTCGCAGTCGTCGTCGATCCCATTGCAAACCTCGATCGCAGACGGGCTGATATCGATGTTTGAATCGTCACAGTCATCGCCATTGAGCAGCGTTCCGGGATCGGGGACACACGACAAGAAGGGCTGAGATCCATCTCCAAACCCGTCACCGTCGGCGTCGATGAACCACATGATCCCCGTTGTCGCTAGATCTACGGTTGGATCATCATCGTCCACACGACCATCACAGTTGTTGTCGATCAGGCCATCACAGATTTCCACCGCGTCCGGGTTGATACCGGGGTTGTCGTCGTCGCAGTCGTCGCGGTTGTCGACGAAACCGGGAACCGGCGCGCAAGACGACGTGCCGAGATCTCCGTCGGGATTGCCGAACCCATCGCCATCGCGATCCAAGAAGAAGATGATCTCGCGCAGGTTCTCGTCGACTTCCATGTCGCAGTCGTTGTCTTCGCCGTCGCAGATCTCGATTCCCTCGGGATTCACCGCCGCACGAAAATCATCGCAGTCCCGATCGTTGGTGGCCACGCCATCCCGTGTGGGATCACAGGTGAGCTTTCCGGTCCCAGGAACGCCGAAACCATCGTTGTCATTGTCGGCGTAGACCATCACCATCTCGATGTCCGCACAGTCTGCTTCCAACGGAAGCGGTTCCTCGCCGCACCCTGTAAGCGAAGCAACCAAGAACGTGATCCCGATCTGCCCTGCGCGATTCATGACTTCCCCTACGCAATACCGCACCACTTACCCCATCCGTGGCCAATTGACCTATGCCCGACAGCGATGACGCGCGTCACCACACCCAGACCCCGTGTTACCCGCCCGCCCATGGAGGATACAATGTCCCGCGGGATGCTGTTTAGCGAATTTGAAGTCGGCCAGGTTTTCACCTCTCAGGGCCGCACGGTCACAGAGGCCGATGTTGTCCAGTTTGCAGGGTTGTCTGGTGATTTCAACCCCTTGCACACCGATGCCACCTTCGCCGAACAGACCCCTTTCGGTCAACGCGTCGCCCACGGCATGTTGGCGGCATCGATCTCCACCGGATTGGGGCAAACGACAGGTATCTTCGAAGGCACGACACTTGCGCTGATGGGCCAAACCTTCGAGTACAAAGCGCCCGTGTTCTTTGGTGATACCATCCGCCTACGCCTGCACGTTGAGACCACAAAACCATCGTCGAAAGGTGGAAAAGGCGTTGTTGTATTCCGGTCAGACATCGTCAAACAGGACGACGTCGTCGCCGTCACGGGAAGCTGGACCGTCCAGTTTCGGGATCGATAGCGGTATCATCGGACTGGCGGATCGAGGCCTCGATCGCCTATATTGTCCTCTATGCTGTTGTCGCTGCTTCTCATCTCCTGCCACTCGAACATCTCGGTTGAACCTCCCCTCTCCCCGAGTGTGGGCGACGTAGATCATCTCGTCCGCGCCTCCATGGTGTGGCGCGGAATCCGACCGACGCCTGAAGAGGTGCGCGCTGTCACCGAAGACGGTTCCGTGCTGCCCGACATCGTTCGAACGTGGTTCTCAGAACCCGCTTTTGGCGCCGTGATCCGCGACATGCACGCGGAGACAACCCTGATCCGAAACGACACGTTTCTCAATACGTTGCCGAGCCTCGGTCCATTGAGCGGCTACGACGAAGGCTACGTCCGGCTCAGCCTCAACGAAGAGCCGCTGAAGCTGATCGAGCAAATCGTCATGGACAACCGTCCATACACCGACATTGTGACCGCGCGCTCCGCCATGGCAAACGATGTGGTGGCAGCCGCATTCGGCCTCCCGTACGACCCGGACGGTCCGGACTGGCAGGAGACCTACTACACGGATGACCGACCCGCTGCGGGCATCCTGTCGAGTTCTGGCTTGTGGCAACGGCATATGTCGAGCGACACCAACCACCACAGGGCACGCGCCGCCTGGATCGTGACGTCGCTCCTCTGCGACGACCTGGCCGCCAGAGGAAGCGGAGGTCAGACCGAACCCGTGATCGCTGAAGAGGCGGTGCGTACAGATCCCACATGTACGGGCTGCCATTCCATCATCGATCCTATCGCAGGCGCCCTATGGGGCGTGAATCGATACTTCTTGTTCGCGGAAGTGAACGCCGCCTATATGGCGGATTGTCCGGATGCTCAGTCCGGATACTGCTACCCCCTGGGCATGTGGGACCCCGGTCAGATCTCGCACCGCGAAGAACTCGGGCTACCTCCGCCGTCGTTGTACGGAGACCCGGTTGCTGGCCTCGCAGAACTCGGCCAGGCCATCGCCGACGACCCCGCCTTCGCCACCTGCACCGCGAAGCGGTTCTGGAGCTGGGCAACCCGAACCCCGGTACGGGACGTCCGCGACGACATCGCGGCGGAACTCGCGGATTATCTGGTCGCCCACAAATGGGATGCGACCGAGCTTGTCCTCGCAACAGTGCTTCATCCCGAATTCGCCCCAGGGCCCGACGGCGCTGCCGCGCAAACCATCCGGCCCGAACAGCTGGATCGGATGATCGAAGACCTGACGGGTCATCGATGGACCGCCTCGCCTGATTTCGCCGACTGTACGTCGTACAGCGATTGCTACGGCGACGTCCGCCTCGCGACCACCGACGCCTACGGATTCCGCACCTTGTTCGGCGGCCTCGACGGCAGGGACCTCCTGGTTCCCGACCCTGGCGCATCCCCCACCCGAGAGCTCGGTCTGCGGTGGGTCGCCGAAGAAGCGGCGGGGGTTGGCGTGGACCTCGATCTCAAAAAAGCCCCGACAGAACGGACCTTGTTGCCTCATGGTGCGGTGACCGACGAGCCTGCGGTTCGCACGCAGCTCGCCTGGCTCCATCTGCGCATCCTGTCGGAGTGGATTTCATCCGACAGTCCCACGGTCGACGCATCGTGGGAACTGTGGCAAGCCGCCTACGAACGTTCGGGATCCGGGATTCATGCCTGGAAAGTCGTCGTCGCCGCGTTTCTCCAGGATGATCGGATGGTGGTGTTTTGATGAACCGACCCACACGAAGACAGCTGCTGACCGCTGCCGGATCGATGGGCATCATCGGCGTACCGGCATTCGCCGCCGCACCGACGTCGATGTATTTGGCCGTCGTGATCGCCAACGGCGGCTGGGATCCCCTCCTGACGTTTGATCCCAAGATCGGTGTGCCCGGCATCGATGGATCGGAACCGGATCTGGATCCGGATGATCCATTCGACACAGAAACGCTCGCGACCTTCGGTGACATTCAGGTGGCCCTCAACCCGCGCCGCCGACCGGAAGTCACACAGTATTTCGAAACCTACGGCGAACAGACCACCGTCCTCAACGGGGTTTGGGTCGGCTCAGCGTCGCATGAATTGGCCATGACGCGCATCTTGTCCGGCACGGATGAGCATCGACACCCCGACTTCGCGACGTCCATCGGCGCTTCGCTGTCCACGACCACCGCGTTGTCGACCATCGATTTCTCCGGCGTCGCGCGATTCGGTCCTCATTCCGCGCGTTGCGCACGATCTGGGCCGGGAAACCAGCTGCGAAGTCTGCTGGACCCCAGTGTTCGGGATCCGGCACCGATAGGCGCCGGCTTCTCCAGACCTGGCTGGACGGCCACGCAGGCCGACCGGCAAGATACCGCCCTGTGGCGGGACCGTCGGTCCGCCGACGTCGCATCCACCACGTCGAACCACGGATGGTTCGACGCTCTGTCCGCACGTGCATTGGCGCTGGAACGTGCGGAACATTTGGCCGAATTCGGTCCCGTGTTGGTCGAAGCTCTGCCCCCGGGGAGTAGGGCGACCGTCATCGAACGCGCGGGTACCGCTGCGCGGTTGCTGGCGGAAGGCGTGTGCCAAACGGTGTTGATCGACAGCGAACAGATCTGGGACACCCACACGAGCAATTTCAGGCAACATGCAAGCTTCAACAATCTTTTTCGAGGACTCAACATCCTCAGAGACACCCTCGCGGAAACGGGGATCGCAGACCGGACCCTGATCGTCGTCCTGTCGGAAATGGGTCGCACACCCATGCGAAATGCCGACAACGGAACCGACCATTGGCCGTATACAAGCGCACTCATCGCCGGCCCCGGTGCGGCGGGCGGAAAGGTATGCGGAGCAACGGATGATCGGTTCGTGGGCTTGCCCGTCAACTTTCAAACCGGAGCCGTCGTGAACAGCGGCACATTGCTGCGATACGACAGCCTGGTCGCCGGTATCATGGAGGCAGCCGGCGTCCCGAGCATCTTCCCCGACATCGATCCCTTCCTTGGATTTTTGGCGTAGACCCTGCTGCTAGCTGATCACACCCAGCATCTTTCCGACCTGGGTGAACGCGTCGATCGCGCGCTCCAGGTGTGCGGATGTGTGCGCTGCAGAAATCTGGACCCGAATGCGTGCCTGACCTTTCGGAACCACCGGGTAGCTGAAGCCGATCACGTAGATGCCTTTCTCCAACAGCGCATCCGCGAACCGCACCGACAATGCCGCGTCTCCGAGCATGATCGGCACGATCGGGTGTACACCGGGACGAATGGCAAACCCAGCCGCCGTCATCCGTTCACGGAACACCCGCGTGTTGGACTCCAACCGATCGCGCAATTCCGTACTTTCCGTCAATAGATCTAGCGCGCGGTTTGCCGCGCCCACGATCGCCGGCGCCACCGTATTGGAGAACAAATAGGGGCGGGATCTCTGACGAAGCAACGCCACGATCTCGGAACGACCCGAGGTGAATCCGCCGGAAGCGCCGCCCAGTGCCTTGCCCAGCGTACTCGTGACCACGTCGACACGACCCATCACGTCGCAGTGTTCGATGCTGCCCCGGCCTGTTTTCCCGACGAATCCGGTGGCGTGAGAATCATCGACCATCACCATCGCTTCATAAGCTTCCGCGAGATCGCAGATCTGACCCAACCTGGCGATGTCCCCATCCATACTGAAGACCCCGTCGGTGGCTACCAAGACTCGGCGCGCACCTCCCGAACGCGCCTCCTCTAATTTTGCCTTCAAATCTTCCATATCGTCGTGGGCGAAACGAAAACGCTTCGCCTTACACAGCCGAATGCCGTCGATGATCGACGCGTGATTCAACGCGTCGCTGATCACCGCATCCTCGGGACCCAACAACGTTTCGAACAAACCCCCGTTGGCATCAAAACACGACGTGTACAGAATCGTGTCTTCCGTCCCCAGAAACGCGGAGATTTTGCCTTCCAACGCCTTGTGAATGTTCTGAGTCCCACAGATGAAGCGCACGGATGAAAGGCCAAAGCCGTGGGTGTCCAAGGCCTCCTTGGCGGCGGCGATCAAACGCTTGTCATCGGACAAACCCAGATAGTTGTTGGCACAGAAGTTGATGACCTGCGCCCCCGAAGCCACCTCAATGTCTGCGGATTGCGGCGACACGATGATGCGTTCTTCCTTGAACGTCCCGGCTGTCCGGATGTCTTCCATCTCACGTTGCAATGCCTTGGACACGTCGCCGTACATGATTCCCTCGCTACATCGACTGCACGCCCTATCACACACGGATGCGCCACCCGCAGCGCGATAGGCTTTCCTTGGAGGACACGTGGGCGAAACGCGATCGGACAGAAAGGGAAGGCCCATCGTGGCAGGTCGCCACGGTCGGTACCGGTTTCAGACAGGCATGGTAACCGCGACCCTGCTGGAAGCTGGTTTTCCCATGGACGAGGCCTACCGTCTATCCAAGGTCCTGCGGTCCGAAATCGAACACCTGGACGTGATCACCACCGACGATCTGACCCAACACATCCGCGATCTGGCGGAACGCCACGGGCATCCGACACCCACACGTCTGAACGAAGACGTCGAAAGCGCCAGCGCGCCGCTCGCGGGCCACCAACTGCTGCGTGATCTCACCGCGACGGGCATGGATCCGGTCGAAGCCGCGGCGTTGTTGCGCAGCACACCCGACACCGATCCGTCGCGTTACCGCGCGCTGGTGGAGCAGGTGGGACCTCCGTGGTCGCGTCGGTATCACCTGCTCGAGTGGATCCGGGCGTCGGACCGCCCCGTCATCCTGTTCATCGGCGGCGCCACCGGCACCGGCAAATCCACGCTCGCGATGGAGCTTGCGTTTCGCCTCGGAATCCGCTTCGTGGTCAGCACCGACATGATCCGGGAGACGATGCGCACCGTGCTGTCCGCAGACGTCGTGCCCGGTCTTCACGACCATTCGTTTCGCGGCATGCTGCAGGGAGGACAAGTCTTGTCCAATCCCGAGGAGCGGGTGCTCGCGGGATTTCAACAGCAAGCCGCGCAAGTTTCAGCGGGCGTTCGCGCCGTCATCCGAAGAGCGCTGCGCGAACAGACCCATATGGTGATCGAGGGAACCCATCTGCAGCCCCCCTTCGATCAGTACATCGATCCGACAGGCGCGCTGTTCCATGCGGGTTTGATGCTCGCCGTCACCTCCGAACGCCAGCATCGCGCCCGCTTCCCCGAACGCGCCCATCGACAACAACGGGACGCGAAAGCCTACTTGGACGCCTTTCAATCGGTTCGATGGATCCATGACCACCTCCTGCAACGCGCTGAAGAAACGGACACCTTGGTGTTGCACACAGCAGACACCGCCCGCACCACCGGGGCCGTGTTCGACGCGCTGGCGGAACTGTTGCCTGCCCAACGAGGCCTTCAGGGGATCCCAACGCCGAGCCGAGAGCGCACCCATCTGTCCGACCCCCCGACGCTGTTCCTGATTCTGGACGGTCTTGCGGATGAACCCCATCCAGCCCTCTCCGATCAGACCCCACTCGCCGCCGCACACACGCCGACCTTGCGAATGCTGGCGGATAGCGGCGGACAGGGACAGATCATCACCGCGGAAGGCGACGACACCGTTCCACATACAGACATCGGAATGTGGGCCCTGCTCGCATCTTCTCCTCCACCCGAGCGGGTGGGCCGCGGGTTGTTCGAAGCGATCGGTCACGGCGTGCCCATTCCACCCGGTGCCGTT